>OY856186.1:251581104-251679247 GCA_963693315.1 Diogma glabrata
TATTAAGTCTTACAAATCAGATAGACTTTGACTATTGTAAAACCAATACCTCAGAGTTATCATTGATTTTGTTCTGTTTTTGCTAATCTCTGACAGTTGCTTTACGTAACTTCCTTAACATATATATATGAACAAATATCACGTCAGGGTCACCAATTGTATGTCATGTATTTTTAGTACAATATATATTAATAATATATTTTTTAATTTAATAAAGTAGCCTGATCGCGACCAGCAAACTCTGATCTGGATTTTTGTTTTAAGCATTTTACCCGAAAGATAAAAATTATGTCCAAAAAAGGGAACCTAGCTTCATCCTAAAATGGTTTTTTATATTCCAATGAAATTGAAATCACAAAAATTGAGGGTGAGAAAAACATGCATAGCGAAAACGCAAACATATAAATTTGATGAATTGCAAATATTCTAACTAAAGCATTTCCTAGAGCTACAGGCGTCAGAAATGATAACAAAGAAACTTACAGCAATTTGAGCTAGTTCCCAGTCAATGGTTTCTCTATGATTATTTTAAAATAATATCTGGTGACCAAGAATGTTGTGACCTCTTGGTTTTGTTTTTTTTTTGCCGCTTAAGTACGTCATGAGAACAATTATACCGCGAGAACTGCATATTCAATAAAACTCTCTAAATTTTAAGAGGATGGAGAGAGTAAGCTTCTAAGTCCAAATTAGTTGGCATTGCAAAAGTTTTAGAAAAGTTGCAAGAAGAGCGGAAAAGCTAAGGAGGTTTCATGCATTTAAAACCAAAATATTTGGACTATTCCTAGAACACGGGACTTTTTCATACCGTTCTTCCATACATTTTGAGGGAATACAATAAAAACCTGATTATCCAGCATTCCATTAAGCGAACACTTAGTTAACATATTTTTAAATTATTTGGAACGGTTTCTTTATTTACCTGCTTTCGTGTAGTGTAAGTGTAAGATACGTACCGCATATGACTTAAATGAAACGCTATATGCTTTGAACTCTCAAACCATAAACAACAGTTCCATAGTCAAAAGTGAACAGAATAACAACGCATCTAACAATAGCCCACCACAAAAAGATCTAAATGTGTTTCAGATTTACAACTTAATTGAAATGGTCTCAAAGGTAAATTGACGAGAGCACGCATTTCATGAGAAGACACTACATTTAAGTGGCATGCAAGAGACTGAACGGAATGCAAAAACTGATATGAATGCCAATAATTACTCCATCATTCCTAACAATCGTGTAAAAATAAAAGTGAGATCTCCTACTTTACAGGATTAGATGCCAACATCAGCCGCCTACTATTACAATAATTTTACATCTTGGGCGACATTAAAGCTTACCACTCAAAATTGCACTCTGATTTAGTTGATAATCAATAAGGGATTAATGAATAAATAGCAGGTATCAACAACCAAGTGTAAGTCTGATCATCAAATTTACACCAAATTTTATGGAAGGGGAATGAAAAATTCGCAACGTGTTAGGTGGAGGAAAGAGAATATTTGCGAAAAAAAACGAATCCAAGCAACCCGCCATTCAAGAAATGTTAACAAAACCAAAAAAAATTGCAAACTTTACACCCTAAAACACCTGAAGGAGAATACATAAGCTGACCATCGATAACTGCACGCAGGTAACAGTTAACAATGACACATCTTCTAAAACAAGACGAAGCAATAGATGATTGAAAATGATACAGACCAATATCACTATTGTCACCATTTGCTAAACTACTGGAGTACCACATAGTACCTAAGCTGCAGGCATTTAAACCAGTGGCTCATTGACATGAATGAACCAGAAAACGTTCAAGGAACAATTGAAGGTGTTACATAGAAAAGTGGTAGCCGAAACAATAATGGATAAGGAAAAATATAGTATTGCAACCAGTGGACCCAGCCGTAATTTTTTTCCTAGATCGAAAAAAAACAAACAGTAGAACCGGATCATCGATATCTGCCCTTATTGTAATATAACATCATACGATGCCAGGCATTTATTTAAATGTCCCAAAAATTAGGGAGTTTTAACAGTATTGATATGTAAAAATTTCTGAAGAACGCAGGGTTGGACGGGTACTCAAAATAAACAATAAACAGGAATTGGGCAGTGCGATACACTAGATTTTATTTTCTCCAATCAAACATTTCAACAGTGTATATATCTTGCAACACGTTTTTGTTTGAAAAGATTACTATTTATATTATTATGTAGTTTGCGTTACTACTAACGTCATCTATAATATTAAAAATAAACAAGCAACCTCATAAATGCTTTGGTGAGGATATCTGTTATTTTTAAAATAGAAACAACCACATTTTACTGGTAGCATAAAATATAAGCATAAGTTGTATTTCTGACAAATTGTTTTCCTATTGTCACATAACTCCATTGTTTTCAATTTCTTTAGTCCTTTTTTATCATACTTTAAACCTCTCAGTACTTTTCCACGAATTACAATCCAAATCATATGTTTGCGGTCCATTTCTTTTACACAGTACTTTTCCATAGCGTCCTCTCATACATTTTTAAGAAATGATTTCTTACATTAAATTTTTTTATTCATCGTCTCAGTACTTTTCCATAGTAAAATATTTCAGTTTTTTATCTTTCTTTTTTTTATACTGTCGATTTTGTGGGTTTTTTTTAGTGCATACATAGAATGATGGATGTAAAAAAAAATTCTTTTTTATACAATATAAACTTGCATTTAACATCGTTGAATTGAATCGTTTTGATTTTGATATTCTTCGGTGATTTAATATCTTTGTTTTTTTATTTTGTTTTCGATTTTCATGGAGAAAAGAATACAAAATTTTTTAAATTAAATTTTTGTTTTCTTAATTTTCTTACCTGTTGCCTTAGATTTTGTTTGTTGTTGGTACTTTTATGTTTTGAAATTTTTTTGTTGCTATTTATGTATTATCATTAGAAAAGATTGTTTTTTTTTACTTAAGATTTTTTTATGAAAGGTTTGTGATCTTTTTATATGTTTTGATTTTTATGTTTTGTTTCTTTTAATGTTTGTCTTCATTGGTAGTACAGCTATATTTTTAATCTAAAAAAATGTTGCGCAATTTAACATTATATTGGTTTTCATTCAATATTTTAAACATTTCTTATAAGGATAGTTTGATAAGTTCTTAGAGGTCGTGCACTTATTAAGAATTATGAACCAGTTGTGATGGAATTTGTTTATAGGAGACATTTCACTAATTGAAAAACTTTTAGCCTGTCAGACTAGCATACATTATGCAACAGTCCCGTAACCGGCTCAATGGACCAATCATTAATAGATAACAAGATCAAACAACGACAGATAAAATATCAAAAACTGGATATCACACTAAGCCACGAACACCAAAATGGATAGTCAGAACTCTAACTTAAACATCAAGACTAACAGAAACTATAAAATAATGGACGAACACAAGAATAAGAGAGCTAAGTAAAATAAGATGGATAAGAATAAAAGCATTTGCTGAAAATCATCTGCTGAAAATGAGTTGATGCAAGGGCTAAACTTTACGAAGAACAGACTATAACTACCAGTACGAAATGACATCAAACACTGACACTGGAATTTAGTCAAGCATGAACAAATGTATATACTAACTAATATCAACATGAGCCAATAATTTTGATAGTTTCATTAACGGTTGAGCTTAAGTTCTCATAAACGAACTTACACAAATAGACTTTAACACAGTCAGGAAAACGAAATTAATCAGTAGCAAGTTAGGTAAGAAATTTCTATACTTTTAATAAAAGAGCAGAGTAACGATAAAAGCAGAAATATACTAGCTGGTAAATATTCAAAAGCAAATTCGTCTCTTTGGCAAATAATTTATTACCATTAGTTAAAATCCTTTACTAATAATATAAAAAAAATTAATTTAAATATCAGTAAACCGACATGAAAAATGACAAACATAAATACATTAAATAAATATATTAATATTAAATAAACATAATATGAAATTTAATGCAAAAATTCCCATAACATATAATAATTTTTTTGAATCACTACAATTAATTATTTAAAGTGTGCCATTTGTTTTTTGTGTATATTTTCATTACCTTCACAAAAAACTTCCCGCACATAATTTTAGATCAAAATAATATAAAATTTATCAATTTATTCATATTATCAAATAAAAAACTTAACGGAACCAGTCAGTTTAAAAAATGTTAAGCTACTTTTTCACTCTCCATTCTTTGTTTATTATTCTTATCATTAAATAAATATCATTTCGCTTCATTTTTTATTTTTCGTGAAAAATTACTTTTACATTTCTGAGAATATGTGTGCTAAGGTGTTTGCGATATGTGCACGGTATGGTGCACATTACATGCAATTGTTTTAAAATTGTTTTATGGGCATTTCACTCCTCAAAATAGTTCTCATATAATAAAATGTTTATAATTTCAATTTTATTCTTCCTCAAAGAGCAATATTTTTAGTTTTTCGATTTCACTCCTTTGGAGTTTTTATTTAATTTATATCCTTGTTCTTTTATTTCATTTCATTTGCAAAGAAGAAAATTAGTATCTCTTCGTCAGTAAAGTTGAGCAAAAGTTAAAGTTGAGCAAAAAACTCACGATTATTTATTTTTTTGGAGAGCATCAATTTTGAAGCAAAAATTAAATCTGTGAGTATTTAAAAGAAAATATTTATTTTAATTTAGTATTTGATGGTGTTATATATTCTTTTAAGTTACTTGCTCTGAAAGAACAGAGTAAAAAAGTGATATAAAGGGCACATTGAACTCTGATATATGTATGTCTATCATCATTGAGTATAAAAACTGAATGATAATATACATATCTACATAAAAAGTTTATGTTTCAACCCTTTTTTGTCTGTCTGTGTCGGATAGTATAAACATATCATTTATAACTGACAAATAGATTCAAAGGCATGGCAAGAAAAAATATAAAACACAAAGATAGAGCAATAATGAAAACAAATAAAAAAAAACCGAAGATAGAGCAATACAACAATTAAAGCTACAGTCCTTCAAAATATGAGAATGAACAAAATACAAAGTATCAAGAACAAAACAAATAAATTTAAATTAATAGAAAAATAGAAGCAAGGCTATACAAAAACTCGATTAAAAAAGAGACCGATTTCTAGAAATACATTTAAAAATGTGAGATAAAAATAAAAGTGAACCAAAACATAAGTGGATAGAAAATTGAAACAGATATTCGAGGCATGTAAAATTGAAATGCAGAAAAAATGTTAAAATAATAAAATAGAAAATAGAATACCCGAAAATAAAAATGGAACACAAATCAAAAACTGGTAAAAAAAGCATTTAACATTAAATACTTAGCAAAACGGAAATAAATATAAAATTAAAAAGATAGATAGATAGATTTACACAAATATTAGTAAGCATATACATAAGAAGTAAAAGTCTCTCGAAACAGAATTACAGGCTCATAGTACAGAAACAAACGCGTATAGAAAACTGGAAACACAAAAACTAAGATGAATATTAAAAAAATTATTGTTGATAGAAATAAAATCATTGCCAACGTCTGACTTGAACATAGAAGTAAGTAATTGTTGAAACCTACATGTCAGAAAATATTAAAAGATTTATTCTGAAAATAATTGCTATTGTTAAAAGGGATCGAAGCACAGGCGTCTTAATCGTCGATATTGATTTTTAGATATGGAATCATGGACATGTTTAAAACGAAACAGCTGATCATTCGTATCGCTTTCGTGAGCAGAGCTCTGTCAAGTATTACTGCCTTGTATTACTGCGCAAGGCTGCTTAGATTTTTGACGGCAATGTACTCGTCGTAAAACCACAAAACATAAACCGATTAAAACAATAGCAAAAAGCAAAAGATTAAGCTTAATAGAGATTAGTTTTGAACAAACCGGACTAAAGAGTGCCAAAAATCTTTGCCCTGTAAATCAAGTAAATCGTCAGGATGAGGCGTAAAAAACGATTGTAACTTTAATAATTGGAAGAAAATTTAATGTGCCCTAAACGTAATTGTTGTTTCTGCCTACCTCATTAGAATAATTGCAAACTACTTTGCTGGAAGAATCCTGTTATATAATAACAAAACAATGACATTCTAAATGTAGCATAGTACAAAGCAACAACGATTGTCGATTATGCCATTAAAATATTATTGTGGTGTTAGTTTAAACAAGTTTTTACGTTGTCGGTAATTGTAACCAGTTTATGGTTAGTGTTCGATTATGGTTAAACAGCGTCGGATTTCAAACAGCTAAAAACCAAATAAGAAATCGAAATTCTTTCTGATGATAAACATAATTAAGGGAACATGATTAATATGCGAACAATAATCAAAAACAAAAATGCTTCTCTTGCAACAATGATGACAAATATTGGTGACGATCAGCAGCCAAATTGAACACGGCTACATTGATCTATACATTGATCTATACACTAGCCACTAGACAGATCTGACAACCAGATTCGGGAACTTCTTACTTCCGAAAAGCAACCTTAGTCTCTCGATTGCTGTCGTTACAAAAAGGTGTGCATTCCCAGTGTATCTATCCAAAGTAGCTGACTGTTTGGGTAATTGGAAACAGAATGCTATTAAAAAATTGGCTGCATGAGAAATGCATGCTCTAACATCAGCAAACAACAAACGATACAACACTAGAGCACATTTGAAGTATTTAAAATGTTTAGCGCACCAGACGTTGACGGGATATATAGTTGTCTTCCACAAACGAAGAACTTTGGTGGGGGCTTCGAATATGTATATTTGTAGAACGAATAGAACTAATATAAACCATAGAGTGGTTACTTTTAGGACATATATTTTCTTCTTTAGCTGTTTTTCAAACTTAGAGGAGTGCTTGTACAACAACAAACAAATTGAAGCACGAAAGGGCCAAACCTTGTGCTGGACGCTGATGTATACAATTTGAAAAAGTATTAAAATGAAAACTGTGCAAACATAAAGCAGCAGGTGAGATAATTTGACACAGTAAATAGGGGCTTCCAAACGTTTTCTTCAAAACTGAAAAGAAGTACCGCGACAAAAGATTTTATGAAATTTACACACTAAAACAGAAACTCTAAAACTTTAAAAATACAATTTGGAACAAATATGAAGAAAACTAATTATAAAAATTATATATGAATAAATACGCAACAGACAATATACAGAGATTAAGAAATACAACAATAAAACACGCCAACTGTAAAAACATAAAAATAAACAAACTTAGATATCCAGAAACTTAAAAAGAAAGGAAAACTGCGATGTGGAAGATAAGGAAAAATTGATGATATTTACACAGTTACGATCGAAATAAATGTAAAGTATTAGAGCAGGCAAAAATATGAGATAAAAATTCACAAGGAGAAAAATGTAGAATAAACATGTTCACAGAATTTAAATGTTCATGTCCAAAAGTATGAAATCTCTAGGTAACCAAAAAAATAAGCTAAAGGACATATGCAGAATATAAATAAACAAACACTAAAGGCAAAATCACACAGAGTGATAGAATCAAAAAATTAAAAGGTTTCAAAAATATCGAAACATACAACCATAGAAAAACACAAATTAGAAATTACAGAAATGGAGAGAAATAAAAAACAGAAAAACAACATAAAAATCAAAAAGAGAAGTTAGAAATAAATAAAACAGGATCGAATATTTAATCAGATGTTTATATTCAGATGTTTAAAAAATTAAATAATAAATCATTTCTAAATAGAGAGATAGAGAACATACAATACTTACGTCCAGCAAAAATAAATAAAAGTTTTAAAGAGGTACAGTTCATATAGAATTCAAGCTCTTATACTTATGGTATGCCTAAGCTCTCATATATAAGCCCCAAATGTTCCATTTCTTTAAAAAAGTCTGCCAATGTTTACCGTACACAACGGCTTACTCTCTTAAAAGAAATATAAAAAACTCAGCATCAACGCAAATGAAATAATCTCGAGTAAAACAACTTAACGGCGAGTAATTTTGAAGCTCAAGCGTACAATTTTCAGCGGAACCAAAGTAGCAGAATAGTTCTACTCTGTCCATATGTTAACACTATTGAATAGAAAATTAATAAAAATTTAAAATAAAGAAATACAGGAAAATAACAAAAACAATTGAAATATTAAAATAATTAGTATACAGGTATACAAAAGAAAAACCAGGAAGCGTAGTAAAATTAAAAAGAAGTAGGAAACAAGAGTTAAATGAAAAAGAAAGGATATAAGAATAGTAAGAAGATGGTGTGAAAAAAAAATAATTAAGGAAAGAAACGAAAGGAAGTAGAATGCATACCAAAAATAAAAAGTAAAATGCAAATAAAATAAAATAATAGAAGAGAAAGAAAGAAAAGAAAAGATAAAGAATAAAAATAGTAAATAAAACAAAAACACCATCTGACCTATTTTCACTCATTAATTTATTCCAGATCCGTTCATGTATCACACTACTAAGCAACGAGTTTGCTAATTTTCATAAAATTCGGATTATCAAATGACGTGGATGCTAAATCATAAAAAAATTTCATTTTAATATCAAACATTCAAATCTCTTATTTTATTTCAAAACTACTATTGCCGTACCGCTATTCTATTAACTTAATAAAAAGCTCAAAATTTCAAGGACAATTTCCACCAAGCTGTAGTTTTTTGTTTTCTTTTCTCAAAAAACTGGATTGTATTCATTTAGAATAAATTTTCTTTTCAGTGACGTCAATACATTAGTTTTAGAGTTTTCTCCGCTATTCACCAAAAATTATCGAATTTATTTTATTTGCTATCAAAAACACTAAAATCTAAATCAATATAGATATGAACATAAAAACAACAATTTATCATTTTTATTTTGATGTTGTAGGCGAATTTTGTTTGAATAAGGTCGTGGTGGCTGGAAAGTCATAAGCTTCAAAATATATCATAATGTAAACCAAAATCCAACTTTCATGTAACAATAGTCGCCTACTAAGGGTCTGTTTCCCTAAGTTTGTTTATTATTTTTCAGATTATTAATTTATCCTAGAAATATCAACAACATCTCAACTACCTCTCAAACAGTAGCAAATATTTTATTATATTTTCCAAACGTTATGTAAATCAAGGGTGTAATGGAGATAGTCTGTTATGACTTTTAGAAATATACAAACAATATTTTGAAAGAAAAGGTCAAGAAAGAAATTTTATTTCTAAGAGTGAGATTATTATACGAAACTGATCTTTATATTTTGTTTAATGTGGAATTATAATTTTTTAATGTATCGGCATGTTCAGCTTTTTCAACAATGCTGTCAACGTCATTATAATTGTGATGATAAGAGGCCTATAAACTTTTGTTTTATTAAACAATATTATATATGTTAAAGTTATAAACCCTTCTTGAAAGCGTTATATGCAAATATTTTGCAAAAGATACTGAAAATAACAAAACACAAATAAATATTTGAATAAATAAATACTATTAAAGTAAGCAAAAATTATAGAGTTATTTTAAGTTATAATATCATATGTTTATCATATTCAATCACGTGTGTGACGGTGTAGTTTTTTAATTTATAAATCATTTAAAGAAAAAGCTCAAAGTAACATCTTTACAGTGGATTAAAAAAGTAGTTGGAGCTACAACGACTTTCGATGCAATACTAAGCAGCCAATGATAACGACCTGCCTTTAAATGGCGATGGTTCAAAACAGCAATTTTTTTTCCTTTTTTAAGTGAGCAACCTAATTAATTCCTTAACCTGTCTTTAACCTGTGGTAGTGTAGTATGAGTTATGCTAGTTATATACATCATATATATCTCACTACGCACAAACGTACAGTTGCCTCAACTACACCATTCTAACCTGCATATCTTTTGAATGAATTTTGGGATTCAACGCGTCATACTCGCTTTCAAATTTTTTTCAGCGTGATTTATGATAGTAGTCGGATTTGAATACCCTATTAGAGCTTGCTTTAATTTATCCTGATCTACCCCTGATCCGGCATTTACTACTAAGATGGGAAAGGTTTTAAGAGTCTTATCACATCCAGACAAGTAGAGTGTACCGTAAGAAGGAAATTAGATATGTGTTCTGAGAGGAGCCTGATGTAAAATATCCCATAAGGGCTTGACTTATTAATCCCTGTTCTGGATCTTTCCATGAATTATAGAACATGTCTCAACAAAATGCCTATCAAGTTCTCAATTTTATGGGTCGTGCGTTACTTCATCTAGAAAAATTTTGTAGGACTAACTCTAGATGACACGATTTGAGGTTTTGCTTAACGATTTTACTATAAATGTTTAATGGAAATGTTTTGAAATTTAATTCTGCAAATCTCAGCAATAATTTGAGACCTATAACTAAATATCTTTTTTCAGTATAACTTGTCTAACACTGACAACAAGCATATATGAATAAGTGAAATTCGCTAAGGAATCACTGATTACACTTCCCCTATCCCTCCATATGGTTTAAATAACAAAGGAAATGGCAGATGATTTTTCACAAGTTTTCCTGCCTGAGCTATAATCACATTTTTTCAACTTTATTTTGAAATCATTTAAAAGGCACTTGTGCAATAACGGTTAAAGTCAACAAGATCTCCCCAACTCAGTCTGCGAGATGTAAAGTAAAATTTATTTTTTATCTATAAATCCATAGAAATGGTTTTTTGATTTCCATGTTATAGATTGAGTTTTTTTTGTAGTATAATGATTTTGAGATCATATGAAATTGTTGTATTGAGCGTAAGAGTGACCACGGTATATAAAAAAGAAACACAAAATAGAAAATTCTAGCTATATGTTTGATCAAATAGTGTGATCGAGGGATTATTATATATTCGAATTTTAAGCAAATTACTCTGATATTTTTTTTTAAATTAAAGTCTAGAGCTGAAAGACTATGATAATTGTGATAAAGGTAGTTTATATTTAAAATCTTTTCAGTTTGACATGTTTGTTCTATTTTAATTGTTTTGTATTTAATTTATTTATATATAACTAGGATAATATTTTATATTTTTTTAATTGATATAATTTTTTTTACAATTTACTCGACTAGCATATTATTCAGGATAACTCTTTCACAACCGTATACTATAGTAAATTTTCTATTTAAACTGATCTGGCTCCGGATAAGAATGTCTGATCCGGCCTGGATCGTTGAAGCGTTACATTTTTGCCAGGACCTGATCAAGCACCCTGTCAGTGATAGGCCTGATCCGGCCCCTGTCAGTGAATATAAGAAATATTTGCAAAATTTAAGCATAAACCAATTTTGTCTCGCCAAAAGTAAACACCAGTAACCTGTATTTTCTAATTTCAAAAACCTAATTCCTTCAGTCTACAATAAACCCACGTTAACGGAGCAAATATTCAGCCATTTTCATTTTCTTTTCGCTTAGTTTTTAAACCCAAACAATGCAGAACACTAAAGGTTGCAGGTACCGTTTGCCAATTTTGAAGTTCAATATAAGTTGATTAAAACGGGATTTAAGAATTCTAAGATATACCTTTAGACAATACCAGAGCACTCTAAAATCATTTAGCGTCGAAATTTAACATAACGTATTACTGTGATTGCAAAACGTTTACGTTGATCAAAACGCTTTATTTGTCGAATTTAACAAAAAGTTTATTAAATTTAAGAAATTTTGAAAATGTACAGATTTTTATAAATTTGTAGATTTTCAAGTGGTTTTTCATTATAAATTATTAAAAATAATTATTTTATATTTTAAAAATTATTATTTTTATTTATTTTCGACAGCTACAAATAGTTAAACATTTTATTAGAATTTCATGATGCTGTGGCGTTAAACTTCTATCGAAAATGATCTAATAAACATTTTATTGCTTTGTGATTGTGGAGAGACTTTTCAATTATTAAAAGATAAGAAAACTATTTTATTTACATCAACGATCGTCATTAGAAATCTAAAATGACTCAACTTGATTTCATTGAGTTATTACATCGCAATTAAAAATGTGTTAGCGTTTATAAATATTAAGCAATGTGTCACAAACTTATTATTTAAGCAAATATTGGCGCTTGTTTTAGTCACATTGTAAATGCAATGGCAATAATTCAATGAATTTTGTGATAACAATTTTTATGCATTTGTTGGTGTGTTGTAGGTGTTTGTTTCTGGATGTCCGAAATCTGTTTTAAATAATAATTTAGTGTCTCCTAGGCCAAATTTTGTTCGTTTCCTCTACTATGAACTATTGCATCCTATTTTTGTATATGAAGCAACTATTTGCATAAAAATTTCTAAGAAGAATAGTATATTACTTAATTAGGTGCTAAAATACTACTATGTTAAGTCTATAGGTTGACGGATGCCCGTAGGGCGGCCGACAAGTATAGTTGAAACATAAAAAGTCAATTTAGCTCCGAATTAAATACACTGTTTCTTCGGCAAACGTTTAAATTTTTTATAAATATGAGTTAGTCGGTAATGCGTTTGCTGAAATTGATTTTGATTGATTTTAACAAAATCATAATCTCGTGTTAATTTACTGCCGGCAAAATATGGAAAAAATAGAGACACTTTACAACCGCCGTAAAAATATGCCAGTTATTTTACTGCCACCGTAAGAAAAAGAAAAAATTAAAAAATAATTTCTTGCCTGCGCGTATGTCTTTGTTCGAAATAACCATTTAAGTCACCAATTTAAATTTTTTTTTGTGGCTTTCATGCTCCATGTAATAGCGTTGCCAAGATAATCGGCTTTCAATATTCAACGTGGTCATACGCAACAGCGGTAAAGTTACCATGGCATCCGATTTTTTAAGGTCGCACATTGCGTCCCTCTCTGGGGTACTAACGTACATTTTTTTATTTACACCAGACTCCTGTTTGTTCGACATACCCAAACAAAAAAATCCTATCCTAATCCTATATCAAAACCTTCAAGAAGGTCCGTCTTAAGTGGACCAAAAATGTAGCTTAGGATTACGCTTACGCTCAAATACAGATAAATGTGATTCGTCATTTTGTGTAAGGGCAAACATATTCGACCATTTTTCTGATTTCTAATTTTAACAAAGTGTTTTTCCGGATGAGGGTAGAAACCTCAGGTGCAACCTAAATTTTCAAGAATGGGTCCATTTTGATCTTAAGGTTATTAACTAGAAAAACCTTTTCACACGTTTATACCGTGAGCCGCTTGATCTAAGGCAGACGCCCGCGCCTGACATGGAGAACAGACGCTTGAGTTTCAATATTTTTAAGGCGCCAAAAACTCACCGTGATGCAGCATTATTGACTAAGCCGTTTTAACTCTGTCTGTTTGCGATACACCAGCCTAATCTTTTCAGAATTATTCAGGTAGTTTGGCGTGGACGTAGAATTTCAGTCACCCAACCAATTACAATAGTTGAGGGCACAAGAACCATCAAATTGTTGCCAATGAGTTCTGGGCTAAGATTGTCAATTGATTTGTGTACTGGACATTAGGGACCAACAGTTTTCGAGCTCCATGTTTTTATCATTTGTGTAAGATACAATTTCTTACCAAAATATAGGACAGCTAGAACGTAACAAAATTTATCCTTTTTTAACTTTAACCTCTTTAAACTGCGCCTTCGGAAATTACAAATAAGTTTGCTCAATGCGATGGAATAAAGAAAAAAATCACCTTGCATCGTCAATCTCAATTTTTTTTCATCCAAATTTCTCGTCATTCGTCAAGATCAAAACATTTTTTTGTTTTATTATGCTCAAACATAGAGTAGGGAGAGGGGAGGAGAGGGGGTTGGTTACAGGAATACATTTACACGTTTTTAAAATTAGAAAAGAATTATCTCGCCATTTAGAATAGTAGTCTAAGCAATTAGTGTTTAATGAGATAGTTTATTCTCAAGCAAAAGTTTAAAATTAGAGCAAGGCACGAGTGAAAATTTTAAATTTGCGAGAGAATAAAATTCAATAAACACGGATCGATTACACTACTTATTCTCTGACAAAGAATTATGTATTATATTGTAAGGTTTATAATGTACACTAGGCATGTAGGTTTTTATGACGACAAACGTTAAATGAATATATTGGGTTGCGTATATAATGGTTTTGGGGTTAGGGTTGAACAGTGTTGGTTGACTGTATTGTAAGAAAATGTAACGAGAAATAGAACAGCATAATTATTGCCAAAAATTTCGAAAGCAAGTACATATATTGATAAAAGCACGAGGCCGTAGGCCGAGGAGCGGCAGAATGGTTTCATTCGAGGGCGGAACTTATAAGATTGAGTTTGAGTAAATTGATTGGACAAATGAAGAGAATATTTGACACAAGACCAAAGACCAAGCCAATATTTGATACTTATGGAAGTCCAATGAAAATTTTTATGATTAATACCAAGCCAAACAAATTTTGGGTAATAAAATTGGAATTTCA
This sequence comes from Diogma glabrata, assembly GCA_963693315.1. Taxonomy (NCBI): domain Eukaryota; kingdom Metazoa; phylum Arthropoda; class Insecta; order Diptera; family Cylindrotomidae; genus Diogma; species Diogma glabrata. Next base: position 251,595,504 of record OY856186.1, read on the forward strand.
GAATGTGAAATGTCGGAATACTTGATTGATGGGATTTCAAATTTAAAATTGAAAAGCCAAGCAAGAATGCAGAGCTGTCATTATCCATCGGAGTTATTGGCAGTTTTTCAATCGTTAACAGATAGAGAAAGATTTAATTTTTGATAGTCAATTTTATAATTTTAGGACAGATCAACCAAAACATAAGTAACACAAACATAATGATATAAGGTGTTTCAATTGTGGAGACATGGGACACACATCTAATAAATGTAGCAAACCAGTGACCAAAGGAAGTAAAATATCAGACAGTTATATGCGGTGTTTTAATTGTCGTGATATGGGACATATATCATTGAAATGGAGCAAACCGAGAAGACGATTTGGATCGCGCATCAAATTTGGTTCCACAAGTCATAAAGTTAATGATTGTCCTCAAAAGAAACAAGATCAATATTCACAACAGATAAGTACACACCAAAATATAAATTTATGTGAAGATAATAACAGTAGGTTAAGATCTTTTGAAATTCAATTTTCATTATTTTTTGATAAAAGTAGTAAAGGAATTAAACTTTCTGGGTTAATTGACAAAGGAAGTTCTATAAATTTAAGAAAAATTGAATTAGTACCTAAAGATTGTATAGAAATGTTTGAGTCAAATCAAAATTTCAAGGAAATTAATCAAAGTCCTTTAAAAATTGTGGGCAATGTTAATTGTAATTTAAACTTTGGAGATAATTTATATAGGGTTAAATTTCATATTGTTGATAATTATGTTAGGAATCATAACGTAGTCCTGGGTAGAGACTTCTTAAATGTTTCAAACTTTGAGTTAATAATTGATAATTTACAAATAAATTATAAAAATATAGAAACAATTAGGGATAATTATAATGATGTTGATGACAGTTTATCAAATATTTCAATTGAAGATAATATAAATAATAATAAATACATATATGAGTTAGCCAAAGAAAGCAATAAGAATACATTATCTGAAATTTATAGTGAATTTTATGCAAATGCAGTAAAACCAGATAATCCAAAAATTGATTACGACTTAGAAATTGTGCCAGCCTAAACATTTTATAACGGTTCCGCGAAGACTTCCATATGTTGAACGAGACACGTTAAAACCATCTTAGAAGAACTATTAGAGAAAAAAATAATCCGGCATAGTGAATCTCCATGTTGTTCAGCTATTGTTTTGGTTGGGAAGAAAAATATTGAAGATTATAGATTATGTGTTGATTATAGACGATTAAACCAATTAACTTTGCGAAATAATTATCCCTTACCTGTTATAGAGGATTTGTTGGGATATTTAGATTCAACAAAATATTTTTCGTCTCTAGATCTAAAAAATGGTTTTCATCACGTAAATGTACAAGTAGATTCTGTTAAATATACCAGCTTTGTAATGCCTATTGGAAAATGTGAATGGCTTAAGATGCCATTTGTACTCAAAAATGGTCCAGCAGCATTTCAAAAATTTATTAACAAAATATTTTCTCATTTAATGTTGCGAAGTGTCTATTGACACCCACCACGGAAAAATCCGTAACTCTAATTTCAACCATAGAGACACGGACATTTTTAAAGAAATGAGCCGAATGAAGCTTTATCCGTTTGGCACCCACCACGGAAAAATCCGTAACTCTAATTTCAACCATAGAGACACGGACATTTTAAAAGAAATGAGCCGAATGAAGTTTTATCCGTTTGGCACCCATCACGGAAAAATCTGTAACTCTAATTGCAACCATAGAGACACGGACATTTTTAAAGAAATGATCCGAATGAAGCTTTATCCGTTTGGCACCCACCACGGAAAAATCCGTAACTCAACCATAGAGACACGGACATTTTTAAAGAAATGAGCCGAATGAAGCTTTATCCGTTTGGCACCCACCACGGAAAAATCCGTAAATCTAATTTCAACCATAGAGACACGGATATTTTAAAAGAAAGGAACCGAATGAAGCTTTATCCGTGTCTCTAATATCAGCCGTGAATATTACAATAATAAGCCTTAACTCACGGATGAATACTGCCCATGGATAAATACCATCAACGGACAAATATCATCCACGGACAAATACCACCTACAGATAAAATCTGACATATATGCCATTTCTAATCCCATATATTTTTTTCATTCATTTAGAACGAATTATACAAAAAATTTATTAATCAATAATTTGATTGTAAGAATAACCTTAGTAATAAAGAATTGATGATACTGCTATGAGTATATCTCGTAATTTATTCTCTGACTCTTATTTTAAGCTTGCTGATAGTGCACCACGTTACACGAGTGACTAATATCCGTGGCAATTGGACACGGATGATTAAAAATTCAAAATTTGAATTGAAAAATTCAAAATTTGAATTGAAAAGTTCAAAATTTGAATTGAAAAATTCAAATATATGTTTACTATCAATAATAATTTAGCAACAACATTATATTTTTCCTAAAAATAAAATAAAATAAAATAGATAAAAAAAATTGTTCATAAATGATTCAGGTAAAAAATTAAGTTTTAACGCTATTATGAAGCACAAGCATAAAAAAAAGTAAAATGATAAATAAATTCTTTTTTATTCGCCTACATATTAAAGTGTTACTTTATTACTGTGATTTGCGGCTTTAAAGTATCACTTTGCAACTATTTATTTTATTGTCATAGCTACGTCCAAAAAAGTAAAAAGCATTTGTATTTGTTTATATTCTATGAAAAATAAAAATTTTTATCAAAGCAACCCTTAAATTCAAAATTTCATTATCCAATTAAAATAGTTGTTATCATTTGTTGTCGTAGCTACACAATAATTTGGAAAAAATAATAAATATTTTGTCAAAGGTTACTTGTTCCACATATTTTTATTTTAAAATTTATGAAAATTTATAATTTTAATTTAGAACAAACAAATTTTCTTAAAATATTTTGCTTGCAGCGAATACAAAATAGTATATGATGCACGGACGTAAGCTATTTTGGACTTAATGTGGGTGCAAATCTCGGCTAGCGCCTCGATTTGCAAACTCCACATCTGTCCAAAATCTTTAGCTTTACGTCCTAGCATCATAATGTACTATTAAGAAAATAATTTTATCATTTTGACACTTACGTTACTTTAGAATGTTTTTAACGGTTATTTAAAATTGTTTACAATTAAAAAGTAATGTAAGATAAAATATCTTTTCAGTATTATAAATTTCGATAGAAATTGGCGAGTTTTTTAATACAACAAAAAAATTACTCAAAAAAAAAAATCAAACTAAAATTTTGACGAGCACTTATCTTACAGCTAACCATGAAAAAATCCAATTTCGAATTCCTTTATTTCACCATTGTAATAATATTATAGTCATTATATGGCTCAAAGCATATAAATATTCTTTAAATCTGAAATTGTAACATATTTTAAAACTAAAAAACTGAAAAAAACAACGGAAATAATTTAATATTTATGGAATGCGATTTTATTTTCACTTAAAATTCGCCGTAGTTACATAATTTTTAATAGAGATGGCATTGATTTCCTTTTTTCGAAATACATTTTACATTCCTACTTTCCGAAACTACCTTTCCTATTTAAAAATTTTGACAGCTAATTTTATTTTGAAAACATTCATAAATATTATTTCTTCCAAATCAAGGTTGCTTTTGTTATTTTTAATATAATTATTATCTTAAATTACTACAGTTAACTGAAAAGATAAAGTTAAGTTAAACTTAAATGATTAATAATTATTAATTATTAAACTTATTTGATTAATAATTGAATCGTATCGTATAATTGTATAGTATCAAGTATGTGTGGAATTATGTTTTATTTTCTAGTTTGTAACAAGTGCGACGTATTTCTTCAAATTAATAGTGAATCAGCAAACTCTAATAAGCTACCATCTGTTAAAAATTATATTTTGTGACTGGAATTCCAACTTTAGCTTTGTTAGAACGTTTGCTTAAGTTTTGTTTATTTATAAGATCAGTAGATCTATAATATCACGGTCTGCACAACATCTACTCTGCGAAACACACATACTAGATATTAGATAATAATAATAGGTGTGTAACTTGTTAATTATATTTAATTTCACTTTTTCTTTTTAGTTATTTTAATTATGACCGTTGAACCCGGTTTTGGTGGTCAAAAATTTATGAGTGAAACTCATATGATGGTATCGAACCCAGATCAGTGGATAGAACCAATGGCCGATGCTGGTGTTGATCAATATACTTTTCATGTTGAACCGGTTCAAACAATTGTTGCAGAAGTTTCAAGGAAAGTTAAAGACGCTGGAATGAAGGTTTTAACTTTAAAACCATGCACTCCGGTTGAGCTTGTGAAAGAGTACATTCCCCTTAGCTGATATGATTTTAATTATGACCGTTGAACCCGGTTTCGGGGGTCAAAATTTATGAGTGATATTATGCCAAAAGTGGAATGGCCACGTTAAAATTACCCCAACATCAGATATAGAGGTTGATGGAGGAGTTGGACCAGAAACAATTAATGAGTGTGCTAAAGCTGGAGCAAATATGATTGTTGCTGGTACAGCAATTATTCGGGCTACTAATCAAAAAGATGTAATATCACTTTTAAAAATTCTTCAGTAGTTTACACTGGTAGTCTCATAAATATGTTATTGTTCCTAATTTTAAGATGATTTGTTAACTTGGGCTGGATATGGATTTAGATATGGATATGGATGTGGATATGGATATGGATATAAATATGGATGTTGATGTGAATATAGATGCAGATATAGATATGGATATGGATGAGGATATGGATTGGACTTCGTATGGATATGACATGGACATGAATTGGATATGGATTGGATATGTATTAAATACAGATTGGATATTGATTTGATATGGGTTGAATATGGGATTGTATATGGATTGGATATGGATTGGCTATAGATTGGGCATGAATTGGATATGGATTGGATATGAATTGAGTATGGATTGAATATGGATTGGAGATCTATTGAATATGGATTGGATATGGATTGGATATGGATTAGATATGGATTGAATATGGAATGGATATGTGTTGGATATGAATTGGATATGGATTAGATATGGATTGGATATAGATTGGGTATGAATTGGATATGGATTGGATATGGATTGGATATGGATTGGATATGAATTGAATATGGATTGGATATGGATTGGATATGGATTGGATATGGATTAGATATGGAATGGATGTGGATTGGATAATAATTGAAAAGGGATTAGTAATGGATTAAAAATTGGATATTGATGTTATATTTTTTTTATATAGACCAACAAAAACAAATGTTATCAACGGAAAAAACATTAAAAATGTAAATTCAGCAGTTTTTTTTAAGATGTTCAATACACAATGTACGAAAACAAAACAAACAAAAAGAAATGATATCTTAGCGGAAAAAAACATCAAAAATGTAAATACAGCAGTTTTTTAGAGAGATTAGGTACACAACGTAAAAAAACAAATAAAAAGCAATGACATCTTATCACACGCACATTTCAGCGGTAAGAACGTCAAAGGAACCAAATCAGGAGTTTGTTTTTAGGGTTTAATACACAACATAAAAGTACCAAACCAAAGAAATGATACATTTTGATAAGCAAATTGGATACTGCGACAGTAAAAACATTTCATGTAACTATTCAAGCTAAAATTTTCAAGAAACATACCAAGCTACAAAAATGTATGTACATTTTATGAACTAAAACTTAAAAATAAAAAATATATAAACAAATAGTCCCGATGGTCGACACAATTAAGTTTACAAAGTATAAATTTATTTTTCTTCGAATTCTAAATGCACAATGCATTATTTGAAACTTAATCTGAAACGAGAGAAGTACAAGCCAAACGCAAAAACTCTTTGAAGTGTAAGGGATCTTTTGTCATTAAACGCCCAAAATTGGGCCTTTTAAAAATAAGATACTGTGTACCTTATGCAAGCGCGCGCGTTGCATGTCTGTCCAAAAAAATAAATTTATTTAGTGTACAGCATATGTTGGTGATAGTAAGAAATAGTAGATTGTATTACTAGTGCGAATGCGTTTTCCAAACAAGAGTTAGTTTGCCGCACGACCGCAGGGAGTGCGGCAAATAACTCGGGTTTGGAAAACGCATTCGCACTAGTAATACACATTTTTTTTGTAACAAGTGCGTAAAATTTATAAATATTTATTTAATTGTTCATTTAATCATTTATTTAACAAAGTTATAAACAAATTTAAGCTTTTTAAATAATTAAAGTGCGCCATCTTCGTTGTAATAGTTGTAAATTATACTAGCTCGAAAATATATACATAAGAATCCAACTAAAACAACACATAGGAATTCAATAAGAGCTGTCAAAATTGTAAACTTTGAAAACCTAAATAAATTGTTTTTTCTTGTAATTCAAATGATGCAATGTGTTTAAGTTGTTTTTACTATATGGTAAGTTATTTAAATTATTATTTTGATATTTTAGTGCTATAAAAATATTATATATAGATAGATATATGGATAGATTTAACTACAAATCTCACATGCAGGCGGCGTTACGGTCCAGGCTTACAAAATATTTTGTGGTCATATATGCGGAAAAGTAGTTTTTTCTTGTATTTTATTCTAGTACAAAATTGAAAATTTTTTACGCATGTGTTACAAAAAGGTATATTGTTGTTTAAATTAGATATATTTTTATGTTTTCGACCAATCACGTTACGAATAGTTTGCTCCACATATATTTTCATATTTTTCATCTAAATTATACTTGAGGATTTTTAAAAAAAATTCCATTCTGCCATCATCAACCCTATTTTGTCAAAAATTATAAATTTTGATTATTTACGAATTCACTAATTAATTTTACTATAAGCTACGGAAATTCTTGAATATAAAAATAATCCACGAAATATGTATCTGTAAAAAATGTATATCCGTAACTGGAAGAATCAGAAATTCTTGAACGTAAATACAAGCCACGCATTACCGTAGCTAGAAAGGATAGATATTTGTAACTTTGAGCAATAGATTTCCCTAACTGTAAACACCAGTCATAGGTTTCTTTAGTTGTTATTTTTGCAATGAAATTTAATATTATAATAATAATAACAACCGCGTAGTATCTGAAGGTCTGTTTTTTGGCCAAGGATATCTGACAACTTAGTTTATTTAAACAACATTAACAGACCAAGTGTCTTGTTGCACTGAACATAGGTAGTTTAATGCGTATTTATACAGAATGGGTTTGATAAACAGTCATATTATAAGTACTGTTAGTTCACGATGCTGAGAATACTTTTTTAAGTGCCAGTGTTAGACAGTAGGGAGATCGAAGGCTTTTAATTTCTTTGATGACCCACTGACAGTGGATAATATCATAACCGGAATGCAAAACTCCAAAGAGAAGTAGAACGCTGTCACACTACTAGCTGAAAAAGTCATAACTAAAAGACGTGAGTAGGGCCAAAAAATGAGTAAAAGGCGCTGGACATACAACTTATGCAAATTGGAGATCGATGAAGAAATCAGCAGTATAATATGTGATGCATGCTGATGGTTCTACTTTGAATGCATAAAAGTTTGTCACCTACCAAAAAAATGAAGAAATGGCTGTATTACGAATGCAAATAATTACGTCAGTTTTTTAAAATATTTATAATTTTATTTATAATTAATAATAATTATAATTATAATAATAATAAACATTTTTAATTTTAGGATTATTATAATATTATTAATTATAGAATTAATAATTTATTGTATTTATTGTAATTTATAATTTTATATTATATAATTATTTTTTTTTTCTTTATCTCCATTTAGGAGCATAGGACGTCTACTAGACTGGACCATCTGACTATGTTAGGGGAAATCGCTTTCAGTTCACCCCATGTCTTGCCAATTTGTTTTGCTTCAGCTAGCACCGTTTTCTTCCACGTCATGGGTGGTCTTCCAACTCCCCTTTTACCTTGTGGATTCCACTCTAGGGACATCCTTGTTATGTCTTCAGGTGATTTCCTCAGTTTATGTCCTATCCATCTCCATCTCCTTTGTTTTATCTTGATCTCAATGTCTAACTGCTCTGTCTGCCGTAGAAGTTCCTGGTTACTGATGGTGTTCGGCCAGAAGCATTTGATCAGTCTTCTCAGGCATTTGTTCACAAACACCTGTAGTTGATTTGTGATCTTTCTTGTATTTTTCCACGTTTCACACCCATACAGCAGTACTGACTTGACACATGCATTGAACATTCGTAGCTTTGTCTTTCTTGACAGGATGGATGCATTCCAGATCTTGTGAAGTATATTGAACGTATTTCTAGCTTTGTTAATACGCTGACTGATATCTTCTTCAGTCACGCCTGTTTTTGCTACAGTACAACCAAGGTACACAAATTTGTCGACTTCATCCACTTGTGTTTTGTTGATGGTAATTGGTGTTATCGTTTTGGTGTTCAATCTCATAGTCTTTGTTTTTCTGATATTAATGTGTGGATCAACTTCATGTGCAAGGGTTGATAGCTTTTGTATTTTCTGCTGCATGTCCGAATGTGTGTGTGTAAGTAGACAGATGTCATCTGCGTAGTCTAGATTATTGAGCCGTTTTGTTGTGTTCCATTGGATTCCATTTGGACTTGCATCATCGAGTTTTCGCATGATACTATCTAGTACTATTAGGAACAGTAGCGGGGATAGTACACAGCCTTGTCTCACTCCTCGGTGGTTGTAGTATTTATCACTTTGCTGTCCTTTGTATTGTATTCTTTTTCCAGCATCCCGATACATTTTTTTGATTAGATCAACTATTTTCTTCGGGACGCCCATTTCACAAAGTGTCTTCCATATCGCGCTTCAGTTGATTGAGTCGAAGGCGCGTTCGAAATCCAGGAAGAGGAGATACAGTGGTGAGTTCCATTCGTTTGATTGCTCTATGATGATACGGGTTGTGTTGATATGATCAGCACAGCTTCTTCCTGTTCTAAAGCCGGCTTGTTCATTTCTTAGTTTCATGTTGCTTGATGGAGATATTCTTTCGAGAATGATCATCGCTAGTATTTTCATTATTGTGTTGAGCAGAGATATACCTCTCCAATTTTGCATTCTCTAAGATCACCTTTCTTTGGAATTGTTATGGTTAAACCTTCTTTCCATTTGGTTGGTATTTTACCTTTGTTCCATACATCAGCTAATAGTGGTGTTAGAGCTTCTGCTATTGTGTTTACATCTGCTTTGAGTAATTCTGCTGATATATTATCTGTACCAGCAGATTTGTTATTCTTGAGTTTTTGTATGGCATCTCTAACTTCCCGTTCCGTTGGTGGATGGGTGCGGATGGGTGCGGATAGTTTCGTTATAGTTGTCATTCGGAGACTGCAAATTATCTTCATGTTGGTGGCAGTTGTCTTCAAAGTATTCTTTCCATCTATTTAGCTGTTGTTCATGTGTTGTGAGGGTTTTTCCAGATTCACCCTTTATTAGTGGAGTGTTTGTATACTTGTAAATGACCTTTCTCACGCATTTGTGTAGTGTGCGCATATTTCTATTGGCTGCTGCTGTTTCTGCAGTCTTGAGGATGCTTTCTGTATCTTCTGCGTTCATTCCTTGCCATCTCTTTAACTTGTTTTGCTGTACTTTCATATTTGCTGCGGATCTCGGTTGTGTTCTGATGACACAATTGCAACTTGAGCTGTCGACGCTCTTCGATTTTCTTCCAGGTATCATCACTAATCCATGGTTTCCTTGATTTGTCTTGGTATCCAAGCACATCTGTAGCAGCTTTGACGTAAACTTCTTTAACTTGTTCCCATTTTTCATCAATGCTGGTGGTTTCGTTGTTTGTTAGATTGAGCTGGAGCGATTCTTTGAAGATGTTATTTGTGTTTTTTTCGCTCAATCTGCTGATGTTAAATTTCCTCTGACATGAGTTGTTGTGTTTTACAGCGGCTGGTTTAATTTTGAATGTTGCAATTACCAGTTGATGGTCGCTGTGTATGTCTTTCTTTGCGTTAGGTGTTGTTAATATTCCTACGCCTTGTTCATGTGTGTTGGATTTACCAGAGAACCATCATGTAATATCCTTCACTTGTTGTTAGTTCTCCGCTGTTTTTCCATCTTACTTCACTGAGTGACGTATCTCGATGTTATATTTTTCCATTACTTTCTCAACTTGTGCTAACCTCGATGTTTCTATCAGAGTTCTGATATTCCAGTTTCCTACTCGTGTCCGGGTACGGTAGCCAAGAGTCGATATTTGATTTTTTCCGGTTTGGTTTATTTTGTTTTTCTTTCTAGTGTACGTTTCTTTAATCATTTGAATTTCGGATTCACCTTTCGGATTAACGGGTGATTGGGCCATCGAATCCTAGCCAGTTTCCAGGGCTGCTGGATAAGGTATACTGGCATACCGTGGGCGAGATATTCCGGCTTCAATGTGCTACAATCATATTTCCATATTTTTTCTGATGAAGTGTCCAAGCGGTCACCCGTTTAAGTTGTGATACTTGCCAGTGTTGCTTAACTTCCTTGTAAGTGATGTTGTTGACTTATCCACTTCTCCATCTCGCCCACCAATATATAATTATATTATAATAAAAATATAATTATAATTAATATTTAAATAAAAGTTCATCCCTGGCCTCCAAACCAAACGGGCTTGGCAGATCAAGTGGTGGTCTTCTGTTTCTTGCTTAAGATAGAACTCTCGTAACATAGAACTTTTAACCTTGCTCTCATAATATGAAAATTCATCACGTCCAAACTTACTATCATCGTAGCCTCAGTATATCTTTCCCCAACTCTTGACGACGAACCTGCTCCTGAAACCCTGCAAGCTGCCGTACACAACATTCAATCAACTCAACAATTCGACGTATTCATTGTGGCTGGTGACTTTAATTCTCGCCTAGGATCCCTGGGTTCCCTATATCCCAATGCCTTACTCTCAACTATACTTTTAGATATTAGTTCAGCTGTAGATTAGTGTTTCAATGAAAGAGGCAAGTTACTGGTAGATTTTACGGATTCAAATACTTTCGTACGTACTTTCGGATTCAAATACTTTCGTAATACGATGTACTGGAATTTCTGTAGCTTATAGTTAGGATATCCATTCCTTACAGCTACAGAAATCCGTAGCTGGTGTTTACATAAAAAATTTCTGTTGCTTAAATCTACGGATATTCATTTCTTCCAACTACGGAAATCCGTGGCTTGTGATACATTCAAGTCCGTTTCTTTTAAAATTTCCGTGTTCCCAAGATTAAAATTACGCCACGGTCTTATCCGTGGTAGGTGGTGATTTTGGATCATATGGTAAAATTTAGAGACACGGAAAAGCTTCATTCTGATCCGTTTCTATAAAAATTTCCGGGTCTATAAGGATAAAATGATGACCACGGATTTTTCCGTGGATGGTGGCAATTTCGAATCAGGCGGTAAGACTTAGATATACGAAAAAAGCTTCATTCTGATCCGTTTCTATACAAATTTCCGTGTCTCTAAGAGCCACGGAAATGTCCGTGGTGGGTGTCAATAGCAGCACCGTTAATGTTGAACCATAGGTTAGTCATTTATATCGATGACATATTGATTGCGGCCAGTACAATGGAAGAGCATTTTAAAATATTGCGTGAGGTTTTCCAATTATTAAACGAAAATCTTTTAGATTTGAATATGCATAAATGCTATTTACTTAAAAATGAAATTGATTGTTTAGGATATAGTGTGAATGAATCCTGGATAAGACCCAATTTATCAAATGTTCAAGCTCTTATTGACTTTCTATATCTAAGAGGTCTACGTGAATTGCAAAGGTTTTTGGGTATGTGTTCTTATATTAGGAAATTTGTGATTATAGTCAAATAGTTATACCATTGCAACATCTGGATTTGGTGCTGCTCTCTTACAAAAGAAAGGAGATAATAAATTTCATCCAATTTACTATTTCTCGAAACGTACTACTCCAGCAGAGTCAAAGTATCATTTTTATGAATTGGAGACACTAGCTATCATTTACGCTGTGCGAAGATTTAGAACATATTTGTATGGCAGAAGTTTTCTCATTGCAACTGATTGTGTAGCTTTAATATTAACATTAAAAAAGCTGAAGTTAACCCAAGGATAGCTAGAAGGGATCTGGAAATGCAAAATTACGACTATAAAATATTCTAAAAGAATGCATGCATGTTGATGCATTGAGCCGAGTTGAATCAATTTTAATTATTTAAGAAAATTAATTTAAAAACACATTGGCTATGTTATAAACTCAAGATCCGAAGTTGTCAAACATAAAAAAGGAGCTAGAAAATAAAAAGAGTCAAATTTATGAGTTAAGAAATGGTAATGTGTATAATAAAATAAACAAGAATGTGATACGTTTTTATGTGCCTGAAATAATGGACTGGCAAGTAATAAAAAATATGCATGACCATATGGGGCATATGCGGGAGTAGAAAAAACATTAAATTTTATAAAGCGCACTTATTGGTTTTTCGACATGAAAGAAAAAATCCAAAGCTACATAAAAAATTGTTTCAAGTGTATCTATTATTATACACCATCCGGAAAAATAGAGGGAATGTAAATATCCAAAAGGTGAAATACCATTTGATACCATGCATGTTGATTTTTACGGTCCTTTAGAAAAATCTCTTATGAAATTAAATATATTTTAGCAATAGTGGATGGGTTCGCGAAGTTTGTTAAATTTTATCCAACGAAATCAACAAGTACCAAGGATACCATTAAATGTCTTAGTATTTATTTTAATAATTATATTATAGTCGCACAAGAAGGTTAATATCAGATAGAGGAAGCAATTTTACTTCAAACGAATTTAAAGACTATATTGATAAATTTTGTATTCAACATGTACAAGTTGCTACAGCTCCTCCTAAATCTAATGGTCAGGTGGAAAGGATCAACAGGACATTAACTCCAATGTTATCTAAATTAATTGATAAAGACAGAAAAATTTAATGGAATCAGATTTTGAATAAAGTAGAATTTGTATATAATAATACTTGTAACAAAACAACAAAATTGTGTCCAAGTAAACTATTTTTTGGAATTGAGCAAAAAGGAGATGTTATTGATTATGTTCAGGAATATTTAGAATTATATTTAGCTTCAGAAGAAGAACAAAATTTATCAAATATGCGAGCAAAGGCTTTAAAAAATATTGAGAAGAATACAGCTTACAATACTTTAATAAGAAACGAAAGTATCCAACCATCTATAAGAAAAGTGACATATGGTAGTCATTAAAAATGTTGATGTCTCACCAGGAGTAAATAAGAAATTGATACCCAAATACAGAGGTCCGTATGTGGTTGATGAGATATTAACTAAAGATAGGTATATTATTACAGATGTTGAAGATTTTCAATTGACTACACTGAGAAAAAAAGCTACGTAATATTAACCAAATTGGTTTTATTAAAATATTTTTGTTAAAATAACATAGTTTATGTTACGTTTCAATAAAATTGACTTTGCTAGTTTTTTTCAATTATGTTATTAATACAAAAATCGCTTCGTTATTTTACCTAAGCAAATACATTTTGTAAACAAACATTGGTTTTGTTAAAATTACATGGCTATAGTTATTTTAACATGGCGGTAGCTTATTTTGATTAACAATGGTAAAAATATTTAACATATACTCTGTTAAGCATATATTATAATAACAGAGCGCTATGTTAAGAGAAATTGAGTTTACGAGGCTAAGTTAATGTAAAGGAGTACTATGTTAATCAAATTGAAAGAATTGTTATAAGTATGTAGAGCTGTTTTAAAATAGGAGAACATTTTGTAAAATGCCAAAATTCATTTAAGAATTGCATTTAAAATTAATTCCATTTGAAACGTGTTGTCTTTGTGCTTGGAAATGAAAAAAACTTCTCTTGCAACTAAAAAAATACTTTATAGATTGCTAAAGAAAGGAAAAACAATATACAACATTAAATTATTTAAAAATTTAACAGGTAAGCAATTCAATCTTTTTATGAAGCATTTACTTGTCTTTAATTATATTTATATTATATATCAGAGGTGGCCAAGCTTTACTACACGATGAGCCGCAGTACAATAATCTCTCGTTTCGAGAGCCACAAAAAAAAAAAAAAAAATTTCAAAAGTATCAGTTGTTTGGAAATATTTATTTTATTGAAAAAACAATTATGTACTTATGGTTATAAATACATACAAATACATATTTAAAGTTTGTTACATGACATGCCTGCTGGTAGATGGCATGTTTGTTTGTAACTTGGCTGTGAATTTTCTGAAATCTGGTTCATAGTTTGTTAGCGCAATACGAATTAATTCCGTTAAATGCTCATTTGTAAGTTGTGAACGGTGGTTTGATTTTATAAACTTCATTGTTGAAAAAAGTGATTCACAACAATATGTTGTACCGAATATGGACAGTTATCTGGCAGCAGCTTTTTTCAAATTGGGGTACTTTGATTGAGACACTAGTTTCCAAAACTCATTCGGAGATTGTGTGGCTTTGTGATGCATTTTAAGAATGTGATCTTCCTGTAGCTCTAGTAATTCCATTTCTCCTGAGGCACTTTGTTGTTAAATCTCCTTGAAAAAGTTGAATTTTTTTAGTAAAACTCAGAATCGTTTGAATAAGATCAGTAATAACTTTATCTTTTCCTTGTAAATCTTTTCCTTTGCATTATATCAGTCAAAAACATACAATCATTAATCAATTCATCATCCTTTAATTCCAGATGGTGTTTTTCTTTTTCTTTGAGGAAATTTCTAATAGGTTCCATTAAATCAACAAATCGGCTTAGAACATGATAGGTGGATAACCATCGCACAAGTCAGTAAAATGTTATATCTTGAGGATGATCTTCAAAGTCCAGTGCTTCGATAAAGTTTTTGAATTGGCGATGGGTTTTTGAATTCGTCCGAATATAGTTCACAATTTGTAGCACAGTTTTCATTACGTTTTCGTATTTAAAATATTTTGCAACTAAATGTTCACGATGAACAATGCAATGAAGTGCCAAAATTCGGGTTTTCTTGGATCATTTTTTAATAGACCAATAAGGCCTACATTTTTCCTAACATTGCAGGTGCTCCGTCAGTTGCTATACTTACCAAAATATTCAGTGGAATATCTGTATCTGACAATATATTATCAAGGGCACTCTTAGTATCAATACCACGAGTACTATTTTTAAGTGCTACCAAATCCAATAGTTCTTCCTTTACGATTAAAGATAAGGAAACGTATCGGATAAATACAGCTAACTGGGGGGGGGGGGGGTGTCTTGTATATCGATTGATTCGTCAAGGTCTAAGCTGAAAGCTACACTATTTTTTACATCTACTTGTGGTCGCTGTTTAATATCTTTACTTATTTCCGTAATACGTCGCTCAGTGGTATGACGTGATACTGGAACATTGCTAAATAATCTGTGCAATTTGATATTTAAAGGATCCAGCATTTTAACCACCTGTTCCATATTCTTTTTGATAAATTTTCCCTCAGTGTAAGGTCGTTTAGCACGGGCGATGTTCCAATCGATCATAAAACTAGCCTCGGTAGTATTATCAGCTTCTGAACTAAAAGATGATAATAATGTTTGCTGATTACTTAATGCAGATTTTAAAGAGTTTATTTTATTTGTTCGGATGTTGGTATTCAACGGATAATTATCCAAAAATTTACTATGGTTTTTTTCGTGATGCCGTTTTAAATTACTGGTTTTATAATGAGCAAGTGATTCATTGCAAATAAGACACAAAGGTTTTCCCCCTTTATCGATGAATGCGTATGCTTCAACCCATTCTTGGCTGAAGCTACGATTTTATCCGTCATATCTCCTTTTTTTGTGGTCTGACATATTTAGCAGTTAAATTAAAAAACGGAGTATTGATAAAAAACACGCAAAATATTATATTTCGCTACAAGAGATGAAATCACCGTTTTTTTCTTGCAATTTCCTTAAGTTTTTAATTTCGTTTTTGGTTTAGGGTAATATCTTACTGTCGTAGATGTTAGAAGCGGTTGAGGTAGCGTATGTCGGATTTGCACGTGTTTTTAATTCTATTCAATTATGAACTTATTCATTTTTTAATTGGAATATTAAAGGATACATTAAATTTAACGTCGGCAAATTGCCTAAAGATAAAATATCAAAAATATTGTTTTTCTCCGATAGACAGCAAATATAAATTTTGCAGACTTATTTCAGTCAGCAAAGTGGCACTTTTCCTGCCTAGGCAGCAAAGCAAGTACTTTAATAATTAGACTTCATAGAAATTAACAGATATTGCGATTAAAAAAGAATTTTTTTAATCGATTTTTTTTTTCATTTTTAAAATTTTGCTTTATTTTTAAAGTAATAATTATTAAATTACATATCATTGTAATTAATTGGAGAAAAAATTATATGTTCAACTCGGCAGCAAGGTAGATTGACTGCCTTGGCTGAATTCCTAGCCTCGCTCGCTCGGCTATGAACTATCAGCCGCGGCAGTCAATCTACTACTTTGCTGCCTAGTTAAACAAATAACTATTGTAAAAAAATTGCAGAAAAAGATAATCATAGAAAAACAAACGAATCCAAAAGGAAAGACTTGATTTTGAGAAAGATTTTTGTGCATTAATTTGAAACGAATACAGGTGATTTTATTTTTAGTCCACTAGAATATGTTAAACGTATAACCTTAAATAATAAAATTAGTTAAATTTATTTATAACAGCGGATTATACTTAAACTTGATTCGCGAAGTAAAGTAGTATCAAACTAAAATAAAGTCGCAAAAAACTCCAATAGTAGTAACTTCGACAGGACGAACCTAAATATAATAAAATGATTGCATTAAATCATATTATATTATTATTTTAAATATTTTATTTTACTTGTTATATTTTCATATTATATTAAACAGCATTATAAATTATATGTATTATTTCTAATTTTGTTACAATTTTTATGAATTATTAAATATTATTTAATTTTTTCATTTCTTTTCGAGAGCCGCATTTATTCTTTTAAAGAGCCGCATGCGGCTCGCGAGCCGCGGTTTGGCCATGTGTGTTATATATTATTATTTTTGAAATCCTGATAGCTCGATTTCTATTCGCGGAAATAGTTATTTGTTTAACTAGACAGCAAAGTAGTAGATTGACTGCCGCGGCTGATAGTTCATAGCCGAGCGAGCGAGGCGAGGAATTCAGCCAAGGCAGTCAATCTACCTTGCTGCCGAGTTGAACATATAATTTTTTCTCCGATTAATTACAATGATATGTAATTTAATAATTATTACTTTAAAAATAAAGCAAAATTTTAAAAATGAAAAAAAAAATCGATTAAAAAATTTGTTTTTTAATCGCAATATCTGTTTATTTCTATGAAGTCTAATTATTTTGCTGCCTAGGCAGCAAAGTACTTGCTTTGCTGCCTAGGCAGGAAAAGTGCCACTTTGCTGACTGAAATAAGTCTGCAAAATTTATATTTGCCGTCTATCGGAGAAAAACTTATTATTATTATATAACACAAGATGATATAAGTAATGTTTTAAGGGTAACAAAATATAGTGGGATGGATACAATTCGAGCAGTACATATATAAATTTCAAGAGAGGAGAGTAAAGAATTGGTGAGTTAAATTTAAATGTTTGCCACTTACTAAAAAATTGTTACGTTTTCGTTAACTGAACTAAAATAATCTGAGTTTTAACTTTGAAAAATTTAGCTTTATATAATAATTTAAAATAAATTAAAGTTAAAATAAAATTAAAATTAAGTAAAAGTTAAAATAAAATATATTGAATGGAATAAAATTATAAAAAATATACAATAAATTATTGCAATCCTAATACAGACTTAAACCAATTCGAACTATTGTCTGAATTAAATATACTCAATTTTGTTTACTGAATTAATTTGCTCAGATTAATTTTAATTTGGCAACGACAACGCAACCAACCATTCGAATACCATAAATAAACATTTTATTTACCAATTTCAAGAATTTAAAGAACAATAATCTACGGTAACACTATCTATACAGTATCCATAACCGACAGTTTCATTAAATAGTTTAAGGAATCCTAGTTATCTTAAATCAGTTTTATCCAATCTAAAATGTACGTTTGTTTCTTATGTAAAACATCAAAAAATAATGTTCATTTATTTATAACGCATCTTAAGATAGAGCATAGATGCAATGCAATAGATGCATAAATATGTTTATATGTTTTCGGTTATTAAATTTTAGATTTAAAATAATCACCTTCTATAATATATTCGATTTTTAAACATTTTTTAATATTTTTGATTTGTATTAGTTGAAGTATTATAGTCGTTAAATGTTAAAAACAATCCTTCTCAGCAGGGACTGAAACCAATCCCGAACCTGAAGCCAAATGGGTTCAGGTTCGGTCTTTTTATAAACCATGAAGCCGAACCCAAACCCGAATCCAAAATCTCATCAGGTTCGGGTTCATAAATAAAAATAAAAAAATAATTTCTTACGCAAGTAAGCGTAGAGAGGCTTTTTCAGCTTTGACATTTGTATTGTCACTACAAAGATCAAATTTAAAAGAAGAAAATTTAAAAATATTTTGATTATTAAATTAAATGAGAATTTTTTTTATTAACCCGAACCTGAACCCAATTTTCTCAGGGTTTCAGTCCGTGCTTCTCAGGATAATATTTTTTATATAAAAAAACCATTTTATAAACATTTATAATAAACAAAATAAAATCTAATGAATGATTAATAAATAAATAAATTATAATGATAAATAAATTTTAATAAATAAACAAATTATAATAAATTATAAATAAAACTTATACATAATAAAAATGTTTATTTATCATAAATATATACATTAAGGTGACTTAACTAATAATACATTAATTTAATTTATATAATTAAGTTGTGTAATTAAAAATTTAATTTTATATTATATATAAGTATTAATAAAATCATTGTTAATAAATAAATTCATTTAGAGTACATTGAAAAAGGGTTTTTATTCCCAATTTTAGAGGGAGTCCAAAGGTCCAATATTGTTAATTTTAACCAAGGCTCCATAAAATATATAGTTATTTTAATTATGGCAACTCACATAAATTTCTGTTAAATTGATACGTGTTTTCTGTTGAAAATACTTACTTTTTTCTTTCAGTGTAGCAAACCTTTTCGGGGAACATATGACGTAACTCGTAAAATTGCTTAGTTTCTTTAAAATCATTTATTATTCAACAGATTTTGTTTATTTTAATTTAAGTGATCAATGAAATTAATTTATTATAAAATATAATTTGCTCGAGGTCGATTTGTTGTCAGGATTGCCAAGCTGTAAGGTTTATAATGTAAACTAGGAATGTAGGTTTATGCTGACAAACATTAAATGAATATATTGGGTTGCATTGTATAATGGTTTTGGGCGTTGAACTGTATTATTAAACGATAAATAGAACAGCATAATTATTGTTTATTGTATACCGTTGAAAAATTAACATCAAATTGTATTGGAATTATTGTTTGGAAAAATAAATATGAAATCTTATTTTAAATTGTATTAAATATTGTATATTTGTTTAAATCAAAACTTTATTTGTCATTTGAATTAATTTCGACCACCCGTACAATATAAAATAAAAACGGATTAGTTGAATAACAACTAATTGTAATGATTCTACCACATTGAGAATGTGTACGTAAACTAATGGATATCATTAACTTACCATACTTAATGGAACAGTAGCGTCTTGAGAATTAATCGAAATAACTCTATAAAATAAAAACGTTTTCTTCATTTAAATCAATAAATCTTAATTGTTTTAATTGAGAAATCAAATTTCTGATTCAAAACCTGATGATAAAAAAACCAATTCCATATACAATCAACCAAATTCAACTAAAAAAACAAGAATTTAACTTAAAGATATGAAGGGGCTGAAATCTCACAGCTCTGAGATATCAAGACTTCGGTCTGGGTTAAGGATTTTGATATAGTTTTCGGCAAAAAACTTTTATGAGGACATGGTTTTTAGTTTTGGGCAGCGATGTATATCAAACATAACTCTTTGTTAAAGTACAAGTATTTTATTATCTCTGTTTAGAAATTTATTACAAAACTAACACGAAACATCAATACGATGCCGGAAAATTATAACAGATCATAAATTAACATAATTTAGTGAAAAGATGATACACTCAGCAAACTGCTGAAAAACCTCTACATTTAGCGTTTCGAGAAAATATTACAAAATCACAAATTCATATTTCTTTCATAATTCCAAAAATATTGCAAAAATTAAATAAAATCAAACTTTTTTCAAAATTCCAAAAATTAGAATAAAATCAAATATTTGAACTTTTTTAAATTCCAATAATATTCCAAAAATTCAAAGTTTTCTAAATTCTAAAAATATTGCAAAAATCATTACAAAATCAAAAATTGAAAGTTTTTTCAAAATTCCAAAAATTATAATAAAATTAAAATTTTTCAAAATTCTAAAAATATTCCAAAAATTCTTACAAAATTAAAATTCCTGTGTGTGACTCAAGCATAAATGTCAACTAATACGTTAGTAGCTTCCTATAAAGGACTTGAAGATGAATACGGAATTACTTGCAAAAACACATGCAAGAAATACCACAACAATATTAACTCCATTAAGAGGTGCATTTCGATGAAGAATTTTTTAATAAAATGTAGGAAAGAAAGGATAGTCCCTTCTTGCATACACAATAGAACTAAAAAACTTTTCAGCAACAATACCAACACAGAACACAGATACAAGATACGAAGGTTCTTCACCAGAACCAATTTCAAAATCTTAAAAATGGAAATATCCACCACAATCGTAGAAATCAAGAGTCTAAAAACAAGATCCAAATCTATCCATGCCAAAATGTATCGTCTGGCGAAGGAAAGATGTATGATTACGTTTAATATGATATATTTTTTTTATAAAATCCAAGGTGCGTCATCATTTCATTATTCCTTTATTTTCGTTCGATAAAAAAAAATTGAAATAGTAATGTATATCAGGTTATACACATAAAAAATGAAAACAAAATATAAACACGATGATATCAGTAAATAACACCTAAATTGTGTCATTTTTTTGGTTAATTAAAATAAAAACAGAATTGTATTATAAAATCGCAATAATTCTTGTGTATCACTTATGAATAAAAGAAAAAGTGGTAACGGCATCAAAAACAAAAACTTTGTGGAATTAATGGGTGAAAACTGATGGTCCCGAAAAGTTACAAGGACAAAAATATTATTTTCGTATTATATCATATGGATACTCTTGTACGGGCACATTAATCGCACCTATGCGATTCTTCGTGCACCTGATTCTTCGTGCAATATCCTATCTGCATGGTGGGGAATTTGGAGGAATTGTTGTTGAAATAAAAACAAAAAAAAACATGTACATATAGGCGAGGGGATTTTTATTTGATTGGGGAAAGCGATGTTGTGCCGTATTTCTCATTACCAATTTTCGATCACTATTTCCTAGAAATACAAACTCTAAATCTTTCTAAAACCGCAATATTAGTTTCACATAACAATAAATTTTCTCTAAACACATTTTCAAAACTTAAATTTTCTTTTAATCTCTAGCCGATAGTTTTATAAAGGATAAAACTATTAAATATTATCATTTATCACAATTTTAGTCGTTACTAAGAAATTTGGTTTTAATCTCTAGCCGATAGTTTTATAAAGGATAAAGCTATTAAATATTATCATTTATCACAATTTTAGTTCATACTAAGAATAAGTCTTTTTATTTTTGCCGACAATCCTTTTCAATTCACATATCATTTTAAAATATTGAATCAACATGTTTTCCAAATAAACCTTCTCAAACAAAAAATAACTATAATATTAATATTTCTCATGCTAATAAACTTTAAAATCATGTTAGAGCAAAATAAAACATTAAACAAATTTCACACTTCTCTGTTTAAGTTTCTTAGAAATAAGTTACAATATTGCATAATTTCTTTTGTATAATCCTCCGACAAATCCTTTTCCCAAAATATAAAATTTAATAAAATTATTCCTATTTTGTTTTTGTTGTTTTCTTTAATGTAATAAAATCAAAATTTAGTATATAAGATTTAGTTTTTAAGAAAATAAATGCAGTTTAATAATATTAATTCAAGTCGCACAGTCGACACAGTTTTTAACAAAGTAGTTTAAGAGAATAGTTTAAAAATACAATTTAAAGTCTAACAGTTTTAACATTCAGTCTTTTGAGTTCAACGCGGTAGTTTAATAAGATAAAATTCAAATCGATAGTTTCAAGTGAATCAATTTTAAAAAGTTTTTGTTCAATTAAAGAAAGTGTCAAATGTATGTGTAAGTAAACAATAATAGTGCAAAATTAAATATTTAAATAAAACATTCAAAATTAAGCTAAAACTAAGATAATAAGCAAAAAGTTTAATAAATAAAATTAAATACAGAAAATATATAAAGTTTGCTAAATTAAATAAATAAAAATTCGTTTAGTTTTCTCTTAAAAACAATATTTAAATGTTTCATTTTTAAATAAAATAATAAACCCCGGTTATAACAGTGAACCCGAATTGGATTCAACTCTGGCAGCATACTAATCTGGTTGTCAGTGGTTATTAGTCCACTGTACTATTGAATTGGATTATAAAAGGGACATACACAGACGAAAGTCCCCTGTTCATTGGAAGAAGGAAAAAGAAAATCAACAGCAATCATATAGACTCATCAATCATCTGGGCAATCATATAGACTAAGGTACTTTTATCTAATTTACTTTATTAATATACATATTTTTTTTTTCATCGATCACATTTTTGTGTACTGTTCTTAAGATCATCATGATCGTTTAAGGTTAGAATATTTAGAGATTTTTTCTGGCTTAGGCCATATTGGACTTTTCTTTACTTTTAGATTTGATATCCCGGATCATAACTGGATTCTCAGATCCAGTTATAATAAAACCGATACCTGATGATGTACACATGATGTTGGCACTAGGTCCCGAATTCACTGTGTCCCAAAACAAAACAGAAATTCCAATAAGCAGAATAATTGCTGATGTCGAAAACATAATAACTAGCATGCAACCAACTGAAGAGTGCAATGTCATAAGAGGAAAAGCAGCAACTGTCATCTCCAATCATATGCATCAAAATTCACATATGAACAGAACTCAAAAAGGACTACACACAGCATACCAAAACACAAAAAAGTTTCTGAAAAATAACACGGATATCGTAATAACTGAAGCTGACAAAGATAATGTCACTGTTGCTATGGATAAACAACAACATGAACAAATTATGAGTGATCATTTTAATGAAACCACCAAATTCAGATTGTTATCTAGGGACCCCACAAAACGACTCGAAGAAAAGAACAATAGTATAGTGCGAGATCTATTAAAACATAGATATATCGATAAAAGAAAGAAAAAACAACTACTACCTTTCACTGCACAACCACCCCGTACCCATGCAACACCAAAGATTCACAAACCGGGTACTAGGTTCATAGTCAACTCAAACAATTCTCCCACAGAAAAAATGGCAAAAGAGCTAAACAAAATTTTAACCACAGCAATAAAAAATAACGAATATAATATAAAAAATTCTTACCATCTAAAACAAATTCTGGATGGCATAGAGATGCAAAACGATGACATTATGGTCTCATTTGACATTGTTGCCATGTATGAACGCATACCCATAGATCTAGTTTACCAATCCATACACAAAAGATGGCCCGTCATAGAACAAATAATACCAATACCAGAAAATATATTTAACAAAATGATAACTCATTGCGCAGTGGAAAGCAACTACGTAAGATTCAACAACAGATACTATAAACAGAAAGATGGTCTCACAATAGGTGTTTCTGTGTCCGGTCTACTAGCTGATTTTGTAATCATAGATCTATTAGATTATGTCTTATATAATGCTGGCTTTACACCCACTCTTCTAGTAAAATACGTAGATGAAACTTTGGCTATAATACCAAATGAAGAGATGGAGAACTTTTACAGGATACAACGAAAATAAATCAATCCAATTCACATATGAAATGGAAAACAATAATGAGATACCATATCTGGATATGATAATACACAAAAATAGCAACAATAAAATAACAACAAACTATTACCAAAAACCAACATCAAAAAATAGATTAATAAACTACCAGTCTGAACACCCACGACATGAAAAAAATAGTATGGCTTATGGGTTAATATCCAGAATGTTAAAAATTACATCCGAAAACTACAAGCACCAAACTCTAGATAAAATACACAGCATCCTAGCAATGAATGGTTACCCCAAGAAATTAACAAACCAGTTATTAAAACAATACCACAAACAGGTAAAAAAAAAACAAAACTAAGGATCAAAACACCCGAATTAATTAAAAAGGAATGATATACACAAAAAACCTTTCTGAAAAACTCAGCCATTTATTTTCATCCAATGATCACAATATAAAAGTAGCTTTCAAACCATATGCAACTGTAGAAAAAACAACAAGCAAACCCTATGACAAAGTCAATACCATGGAACAACACGATGTGGTTTATGCAATAAATTAAACGGGACAAAAACTAGGTAGTCGACTAAAACCACATATCAATGATGCCACAACAAACAATATAAGAACTAACAATTGCTGCCTTCCACCACAGCAAACAAACAGGACACACGTTCAATTATGATGACACCAAAATATTAACGAAGGAAAAACGATTAACACTGGAGTCAATCTCTATTCACCAACACAAACAAAACACAGTAAATCTCAAGTCGGATTTTGAGATACTAAATCCTGCCTTCACTCATATCTTAAGTCACTTAAAACAGAAAAAACAATAACCAAAATTGCAGTTAAATTAATTAGAATAACAAAACCATCAACAATACAAAAAAACCTCTGAAAATCAAAATGACGTACCAGTTTGTTTAGTCATAATAATATATTTTTGACATAAAACAAATAACAACTATAGGAACATATATATCCATAAAAACAGCTGATAACGGATTTGTTATGTACAGACAAAAAAAGAAAAAGGTCAAGCGGCACGTATATCCGCGAAAAATCTCTATTATATAATTCAGAATTTTCAATATTCAAATCTAGTGAATTAAAAATTGTTAACCAGTTTAATGTACAGAAACATTGTCTTTCGTATAAAGTAAATATACATTCAAATAACATCTAGAATTTAATTAGTGTTAGTCACAATAAAGTTGTTGGAAATTGTCTTCCAAACTCGTAGATCACAAGTTATTCATTCAATGCTAACTTAGTTAGAGTATGATAAACATATGATCGAAGAGTTAATTAGACTAAATGCACTAGAATTGGCTAATTGAAATTACATAAAACCAGAAATATCTTATGAGAAAAATTCAACTTAAAAAAGTAGTTAAAATAATGATGAAATTTCAACTCTGAAATACCATCGCCTCGGTAGGTTAGTTGGATAACGTGTCTGCCAAAACGGATTCGAACCATTGGCACTGATGAGGATAGTTCGAATCCCAATCCGAAACACGTATAAGAGAAACATGGAGTTTCTCTAAGAAAAATCCAAAATATCCTTTCGAATTGAAAAATTCAAAAAAATAACTTAATTGCTTGAGTTTAAGTGCTCGAAAAATCTCTAATATATAATTCAGAATTTTCAATATTCAAATCTAGTGAATTAAAAATTGTCAATATACATATATTTATTTCAACTAAACCACTTCCAAATATTCCAAAGAAACTATTCCCTAATTCAAAACAATAATAAATCTTCAAAACAACAACAACAAACATTCAAAACAAATTTTTTAACTTTTTGCGAAAAAAAAATATAAACAAAAAAAATTATATAAAATCTACCTAAAACAAAAGAAATTTTATTTAACTGGGATATTTTTGGGATTTGTTTGTAATTATATAGCGTTTTAGGGGCTTGCATTGAGTTAGTATAATGTTAATTGCATTGGAACTTCTAAGGTTAGAAAGCTGAAAATTTCTGATGTTATAGTTGAAAAGTTGAATTAAAAGCTAGTATTAGTTTAATCAAAATGGACTCGAAAATGATGAAAGCAAGGCCGTTTGCGTTTGTTTTCGTTTTAATAGTCACAGGTTCTCAACCTCTGAACTTAAACAATTTATTTTTTAAGTTTTGGATAGATATAAGTTGGTACCTACGTTTCTGTACGTTTTCATTTTTTAGCTTGGTTCTTTTCATCTAGATCAAGGACAACAAAGTTTAGTAAATTTTTAAAACAGCTGATTTTTCAGGAACCCTAAATTCCAAGGTTGTTATCTCACAAAAAATGATAAAAAAAGGTTCAAATATTCAATATTTATCAATTTTATTTAAATTTTATGTTTCAAACGGAAGTTATAACGCCTTAGATTATTCGACTTTTAAGACTCTAGCCGCTTAAACGGTACCCCGATATGGCCAGTTCGCATACTTGTCCAAGAAATTGTTTGCCGCAACATACACAGAAAATATTTTTGGTGTAGGTCAAAAATTGCGACCGTGAGAGTGCCGGATAATTCCGTTATACCTCATATCGTTATATGTATATATATATATATATATTTTTAAATTTTTTTTTCATTTTGATTTTCCGTCTCCGCTTATCATATATAGTCGTTTGGCACCAAAATTTTTCCGAAATTCCGAGATGAAGCACGCTGCAATAGGTAGATTTTTATATGAAATCTACCTAAAAACGACGGGATTAGTAAGGTCTTGTTGTTGTTTTTGCAATTTTATTTAGTTCATTGACCAATTAACATAAAATATTTTGATACGTACTTTTGGATAATTTTTAGTAAATAAGAAAACATTTTTTAATCTAATTTATTTGTCCGTAAAATTTTTTAATTTAATTATTTAATTCAATTTTTTAATTTTTTAATGTGTTCATATAATTTATTTAAATGTTTCTTTGCATACAATTTTATATTTGTTTTACATTTTTATCAAAAAAAACGTAATTTAATGGAGTTGTTTATATGTAAAAAAACTAAAATGCTAAACTGAAATGTTGCTTAATATCTATGTAAGTTAATATTACTTTAATTTTAACATTTATGTATAAAAATTTTATGGTTCATTCTCACATCCTGTAATAGTGCACTGAAGAGGAGGTCACAAAAACCTCGAAATATATGCAAAAGAAATATAAACAATAAGCAATTAATGATCTAAAGCTTGGTATTTTCTTTGGTTTTCATTTATTTTTATTTTTAATACAAGAGGAACGCAAGAAAATACAAGACAGTATACAAAATTTAAAACTTTTTTTTTTAAAATTCTAAAAATATTGCAAAAATTATTACAAAATCAAATATACAAACTTTTTTCAAAATTCCAAAAATATTTCAAAAACTATAACAAATTCAAATATTTCCATGTCCAATTTCATTTTCAATTACATTCACGTCATAAAAACAGCTAAATTTTTTTCCCAAAAAATTGGGTAAAAAAATAAATGAAATCATTTTTTGACACACTTGACATTATTTTTTTGACAAACTTATAATGCCATAATTCTCAATAATAATAATAAAATTTCATTTCAAACAAATAATCAATTTTATTTTTTTCCAAAAAATTGGGTAAAATATAAATAAAAATCTTTCTTTCGACACACTTCACTTGACAACAGTTTTTTGACAAACTTATAATGCAATAGTCCAGTTTTTGATCTCACATAGCAATCCCGACCATCCTGATTTCTCCACATTCTTGTTCCTACTCATTATCACTTAAAATGATCGTTTTTTAAGCAAAAAATATGCATATTTACTTGTTTTGACACACTTGAGATTTTTTTGACACACTTCCGGTACATTTATCGAACACATCGTCCTTTCGGCTGGTACCATTGAGTGTACCTATTTTTAGAATTCAAAATTTTTCAAATCCCTTCAGCCGTTTTCTAGATTTCGTCGGTTGTGACGGCCGGGTGGCCGGCCGGCCGGCAGATAGACATACATTCTTTTTGTGTTTTAGAATCATTAGGTCCTAAAACGTCGAGAAATGCCAAAAAAGAGGGGGTAAGAATTTCACTTTTAGTTCATGAATGTTATACTTAGGCCTATCAGACCGAAGTATTAGGTTAAATTTTTCATACAACTTTGTATGGGAAATTTTGGCAATTTTTATGTTTCTTTTTTGAGCGACTTAAGAATTTTATATATTACGCTTAATTACGCTTAATATATACTCGATAGGATAGTTTTTATCCCAATTAAAAGTTTTAATATTTTTTAATTGCGAATTGAATGTTAAATGTGGTTCATGAACCATCTTTCAGATGGCAGCGTAAATTAGTTAAGTGACACAACTTAATCATGGACTTTTTAAGTGTGTGTGAGCGAATGGCCAGAGAAAAGAAGTATAACTTCCACCGTCTGGTTCGACGCAGACCCACCTTTTATTTCTCATATTTCGTGATTTTTTCATATACCCTTATGATAAAATGAATTTAAATATCAGTAAAGGTCAAAATCAGGCAATGGATGCATCGGTTTGTCACATATTTTTTCATTTGCTTTAAATTTTTAACAGTTGAAGTGAGCAATGTATCTCAAAAACTACATGACGGATTTTAAAATTTGTTTGTTTGTTTTAGAGGTGAAAGTAGGTGTTTTTCAATAAAAAACCATAAGTTTTGATAAAAATTTTTGATAATTTATTATAAAAAATTAAGAAAAAAACAATAAAGGTTTGATATCCCCGTAGATTTTTATTTATTTCACCATAATTTTATTTTTTTTCTACATAATACCAAAAATTTGGATTTTAGTGATTTTTTTGAAAATAGTAGAAATTTAAAAAAAAAAATTATTATTAATTTCAAAAAAAATATTTTTTTAGCAAACGGCTGTAAAGTCGGCCGCTAGGGAGTTAGTTAAAGTCTTACTTTTAATCTAAA
This sequence comes from Diogma glabrata, assembly GCA_963693315.1. Classification (NCBI taxonomy): domain Eukaryota; kingdom Metazoa; phylum Arthropoda; class Insecta; order Diptera; family Cylindrotomidae; genus Diogma; species Diogma glabrata. Next base: position 251,624,476 of record OY856186.1, read on the forward strand.
CTTACACTTATAATCAAAACGACTGTAAAGTAACGGCACTTTTATTTTATTTTTACCTTTACTGTCGCCGTAACATTTGTTATTTTGTTATTTTCTCAAACAAATGTAAAACTATGACAACAAAAAATAAGAAATAATCTGATTGGATTATCAAATTTTGAATTATTGTATAACTGTGACAACAAAACATAACAAATAGTTTGATTGGATAATAAAAATTTGAATTGGAGATTGCTTTGATGAAAAATTTTGTTTATGCAAATGTAAATGTTTTTTACTTTTTAGACGTAATTTAGACGTAATGTGTTAATTTCATATTTATATAAAATTTAAACGTTTGCCGAAAAAATAGTGTATTTAATTCGGAGCTAAAGTGACTTTTTGTGTATCATCTATAATTGTCAAACTATAGACTCAACACAAAAAGTAGTACTTTAGCTCCTAATTAAATAATATACTAATATTTTAAAATAACATGTTTTTCTTTTTTAACAGTGTATAAGACTATTAGCAGTATTTGCATATGCCACAAAAGAGCTGAGTTTGGAAACGCTTGTGTAACTACTAGTAAGATATTTCCAACGCTATTATGTTTCAAACTAACATTCTTAAAGGTCCAATATAAAATCATTTTAATCTACAATCTTCAAAAGAAATGTAGATCTGCAATGCAAAATTGAGGAAAAAATCAATTGTTAGTTTTTCCAACAATATTTTAATCCTTGACTGTTCCAGAAGTGAATGTGACTGCAACCAGTGCAACTGAGTTTGAAAACCCGTTTGGATGTTGTTCTAGACGATGTAATTCGAATAAAAATTGCAAAGCTGGTAAAAAAATTCAAAGTTTTAACATATAATTTTCTTTAGTGAAAAATTAAAAAAACTTATAATAGATTACCTATAGATAATCGATTATTTGAGGTTGATTAATTGGTGTGTTGACCATTAGATAAAATGTTAAATGATAATACTAATCGATAAATTTTCTAGAAAAATCCACTTGCTAAAGTATACAAAGATATTAAATATTTATGAAATTTTCCTGATATTTTACTTCGGATGTAATGTTGCTGTTAATAAATATCTTGTGCAAGGCTTAATTTCTAAACTACTTGTTTGCAATGCACTAGTTTTTTAGTTATAATAATATACTGCGGATATTAAATGATCCTTTCAGTATTAAAAACCAATTATTGGTTGCAATAGAGGGCTATACGTTATGATGGTCAACATAAGCCAACAACAAATAACTGAAAATTTGGTTTTATATTTTTGTCTTTTGAGCATATTTGTACAAAAAAAACTGTGGAATTGTAAAAAGCAAGAGAGATCAAGCAAGTCAAAGTTACAGAGCACGCACAATGAAAATACTTTTACTCATGAGATCCAAGTTTGTATGAAATTTTAATTTGAGAAAAAAAAATCTATTTTTGAAATATATTTTTCTCAATGAAAAAGTTAAAGATTTCTTAACTTTTTCCTCATAATTGATAGAGAATGAAGCTAGCTACATTTTAAAGCATTGTGCTACTGTTAAAAAATAATAATAAAAAGTTACTCAAATCTCATGAGTAAAAAACTCATACATTGTGCATGCACCGTTAAGTTTTTTTTCGGTTAAAATATCAATAAAACATAGTGGTTAGTATAGTTTATATATTGTAGAATTTCTATCACCGTTTGTTTTTTACGTAAATAATCCTAAAATAAACGAAATTTATATCTTCATCTGAGGAAAAATATGTTTGATGGCATTGTATCGCAAATAAAAATCAATTAGATTAAATTAGATTAAATCAACTCAAGTATAAATTCGAAGCAAGGTGGAAAATACGTAAAAATATAATTTGAAAATAATTAATAATTAAATATTTTTTTTATAACTTTTTTATTGTTTTTTTAATTATATATAAATACAATTCATTTTGTAATTATCGTTAAACTAATTTTTATCTTTTTTATTGTTAAATATTTAAAACTTATAATACTTGATAATGCCACAACTGGAAAGTATTGTAATTAATTTAAAAAATTTAATAAATAAAAAAATTAATAATTAAATTAAAAATAGCGCTGAGAAAATGCGTAACATTGTTGTAAACGTAGGTACTGTTGCTGATCTCATTGTTTTTGGTAAGTATTGTCATCAACGGCACTCAGATGAACGCAATGTCTAAAACACTTTTACTCGATCTTATAGTTTTACTCGAAAGTTATTCAGTACACATTATCAATCGGATGAGGTCTTCCACCGGTAATGGTTTACTAAAATCAATAGTTTCAGACAGAATATTTCTTACTTAGGAAGGCAGACGTCCATAGAAATACGAAAAAAGACATTAAATTTTAGACAGTACAACACTACAGTCATTAAAAGTATTAACAGCGTAAATATTGCATCATTAATTTGTATTTATTTAAATAAATGTCGTTACACTTAAAACCAATGTGATAGTAATTGCGACTACAGTACAATATATAATATATCATTATATTGCCGTCATCTTAATTACACAAGGTTAATGTCTAATATATTTTTCTTTTATTATTATTTGCATACTTTAATTTAATGACGTTTTCAATTCAGGGTTAGAATAAATAAAGTGTTATTACAATTTACTGTAAAGAATTTATGTCTTGTGACTTTGAATTAAATTTTCTTTCACTAGAAAAAAGTGGTTGTGAAAAATGTAAAATGCATATTTAATTATTCGTTAAAAATATTTTCAACTTTCGGTATTTGTTGTAACGCTGGTGATACAAGAATCTCCTCAGAAAAAAACAAAATGTAGAGTTGGCAATATTGAAATGTGTTTGGAAGTAGATTACGTGCAAGAAGTTTGATAACTAAATTAACATATTCTTTAAAAGTAAAATCATGATGCCGAATTTGTGTTGGAGTTCATCTCGATCGCACAGGTTCGATAAGTTACCTCCAATATATAAGATATGTGAGAACCACCCATAGAGACCAAAAGTTGATAGTAGGTAGGCTCTTATAGAACTGATTATATTTCTTGAAAAACGAAAAGGAAATAATTCAAAATGATCGCAGCTGGGTAAAAAATGATTTATAATTGGTGAACTCCTGATTGATGGAGAGATCAGTTTTTGTCATTTTATAAAATTTTTATTAACAAATTTACTACAATGGTAAAATCTAAATAAGGTAGATTGTGATGATGAGTAGGAGATTTGATAAACATTAGTTGGAAAAACAAACGGTTTATCTGTCTTCTTGCATAAACAGAAGGTAATTAATTTAGGATGCCGAGGTAAATGGTTCAAAAACGGACTCTAACAGCTTAAAAATTGCTTCAAGCTATGCATCTTATTCCAGGTTTGCATGCAGTTTCTAAGATTAAAGTTACTGGAATTTTAATCTGTTCAGAGAGGAATACAGAGGAAAAACAAGCCTTACTAAATTTGGCCAATAAACTTGTGGAGCATAAAGCTAATCGTCATTCACAACAAAGTACCTTGACTGTAGTAAGCGTCAAAGATTACAAGAGGAGGTAGAGTGAACCTGGCCAAAAGAATTTCATTTTAAAAGCTTCATGTTTCAAAGAAATTTAGGACAAGCACGGTCACATAAGTAATGAAAATGTGGAAAATGGTGGAAAATGCGTTGTCAAGCTTGCGACGTAGTTATTATCAAAGAGTTGCTTGCCCACCTTGCAAAGTCTAATGGAATGGTTTATAGCGGCTCCCTTCCATCTTTTCTTCATCTGAAGGGGAGAAAGTCACTAACATAATTTTGTATCAGTTTATAGAGGTCTCTCCACATGCATAACTTAAGTATGTCATCGAAATGAAGTGGAGATAGAGACACTTACAGAGATTGGACTTTTATAAAAAAAACATACGTGAATCTTGATCTGGGAAATCTTTTAATATAATTAATCTAAACAGTCATTTTTACAAGTATTTAAGTAAAAACATTGTAAATAAAAAAAGTCAGACAAATGCGAATAAAATTCGCTCGTCAAGGAACCCGTCAAGGAATGTAAAAGAACACAATATCAAAAATTATTGACAAAAAGTTGTGTTGTAATGTCCTTATATTTTCAGACCATAGACACATAACAAAATAAATGTTAAATTGTAAATGTCAATAGTAAATTACAATCAAATCTACATTGATCAAAAATGGCAAAAAAAATGTTAATTCAGGTTAAATATTATCCATAGATGTTTTTGGTAACTTAAAAAAGATTCAATTACACCAGCTTGTAAATGGATTAAATATGATTATTTTTTCGGTCAATCGAGTGTTGAAATTTAGGGGTGTGGAAAGGCTACATACTAAAAATATTTTTTTTTTAATAACACAAAAACTCTGCATTGCAAAATTCTAAAAAAATTGTAACATTTCTTAAATTAAGTGCTCTTTCATATGACACCCCACTCATTTGGGTCAAAAATAGTTTTTTTCCCTCCCCACACCCATCCCATAAACACACAGAAATATAATTATTTGAGTCTTCGATATGATTTTCATTCAAAATTTACCAATATTCCAGTCTCTGTAAATATTTTCAAATTTTTCAGTCAGTCATCGTCGAAAGGTAGGCGGCCGCACGATCTGAATATAGCCCTTTCTTATCCATAACTCAAAAACTGTGCTTTAGTTTTCATACAAAACTTACCAAATTTCCTAACTCTGTGAAATTTTCCAATTTTTTCTGTCATTTAGTGTCGAAACGTATGGAGGGGGGACGGTCTGAATTTTGCACTTTTTCAACAGTAACTCAAAAACTGGGCAACGAAAAATTCTAAAAAAAATTGCAACGAATTTTAAATTAGATGTTCTTTCAAATGACACCCCACTCGCTTGGGTAAAAAAAAGTTTTTTTTTACCCCCTCTACCCCGGTCTTCTAAACACACAGAAATATAATTATTGGAGACTTCGCTATAGTTTTTGTACAAAATTTGCCAAATTACCTAACTCTGTGAATTTTTACAAATTTTTCTGTCTACCAGTGTCGAAACGTATGGAGGGGAACGGTGTGAATTTGCACTTTTTTCACAATAACTCAAAAACTGGGCACCGCAAAATTCTAAAAAAAATTGCAACGAATTTTAAATTAGATGTTCTTTCAAATGACACCCCACTCGCTTGGGTCAAAAAAAGTTTTTTTTTACCCCCTCTACCCCGGTCCTCTAAACACACAGAAATATAATTATTGGAGACTTCGCTATAGTTTTCATACAAAATTTAGCAAATTTCCTAACTCTGTGAATTTTTACAAATTTTTCTGTCAATCAGTGTCGAAACGTATGGAGTGGGGAACAGTCTGAATTTTGCACTTTTTTGACAATATCTCAAAAACTGGGCATCGCAAAATTCTAAAAAAAAATGCAACAAATTCCAAATTAGGTGCTCTTTCAAATGACACCCCACTCGCTTGGGTAAAAAAAAGTTTTTTTTTACCCCCTCTACCCCGGTCCTCTAAACACACAGAAATATAATTATTGGAGACTTCGCTATAGTTTTCGTACAAAATTTAGCAAATTTCCTAACTCTGTGAATTTTTACAAATTTTTCTGTCAATCAGTGTCGAAACGCATGGGGGGGAACGGTCTGGACTTTGCACTTTTTCGATAATATCTCAAAAACTGGACACCGCAAAATTCTAAAAAAAACTGCAACAAATTCCATATTAGATGCTCTTTCACACCCCACTCGCTTGGGTAAAAAAAAGTTTTTTTTTACCCCCTCTACCCCGGTCCTCTAAACACACAGAAATATAATTATTGGAGACTTCGCTATAGTTTTCGTACAAAATTTAGCAAACTTCCTAACTCTGTGAATTTTTACAAATTTTCCTGTCAATCAGTGTCGAAACGCATGGGGGGGGGGGGAACGGTCAGGACTTTGCACTTTTTCGATAATATCTCAAAAACTGGGCACCGCAAAATTCTAAAAAAAACTGCAACAAATTCCAAATTAGGTGCTCTTTCAAATGACACCCCACTCGCTTGGGTAAAAAAAAGTTTTTTTTTACCTTTTTACCCCCTCTACCCCGGTCCTCTAAACTCCCAGAAATATAATTATTGGAGACTTCGCTATAGTTTTCGTACAAAATTTAGCAAATTTCCTAACTCTGTGAATTTTTCCAAATTTTTCTGTCAATCAGTGTCGAAACGCATGGGGGGGGGGAACGGTCTGGACTTTGCACTTTTTCGACAATATCTCAAAAACTGGGCACCGCAAAATTCTAAAAAAAACTGCAACGAATTCCAAATTAGGTGCTCTTTCAAATGACACCCCACTCGCTTGGGTCAAAAAAAGTTTTTTTTTACCCCCTCTACCCCGGTCCTCTAAACACACAGAAATATAATTATTGGTGACTTCGGTATAGTTTTCTTACAAAATTTAGCGAATTTCCTAACTCTGTGAATTTTTACAAATTTTTCTGTCAATCAGTGTCGAAACGCATGGGGGGGGAACGGTCTGGACTTTGCACTTTTTCGACAATATCTCAAAAACTGGGCACCGCAAAATTCTAAAAAAAACTGCAACGAATTCCAAATTAGGTGCTCTATTAAATGACCCACTCGCTTGGGTCAAAAAAAGTTTTTTTTTACCCCCTCTACCCCGGTCCCTTAAACACAAAGAAATATAATTATTGGAGACTTCGCTATAGTTTTCGTACAAAATTTAGCAAATTTCCTAACTTTGTGAATTTTTACAAATTTTTCTGTCAATCAGTGTCGAAACGTATGGGGGGGACGGTCTAAATTCGCACTTTTTTTACTATAACTCAAAACCTGGGCATCGCAAAATTCTAAAAAAAATTGCTTTGTTTTTTAAATTAAGTGCTCTTTCAAATGACACCCCACTTGACCACATTTTAAATAGTGTTTTTACCCCTCCTCATTTCCACCCCCTTAATAAATCTAAGTATGGAAATATGACACTTTTTTATATTGTTTATTAAAAACGTACTAATTTTTCTATCATTCCAAGTACATTTGAAAATTTTCGATCAGATAGGTTCGGAGCTAATCGAGGCAAGAAAACGCGACAAAAACGTCATTATTCAAAATTATACAAAAAAGGGTGAGGTGTAAAATTCCAAAATAAATTTTTATGGAATACTGAAATAAAGCCCTTTCATATGATACCCTACTTGAGTCTATAAAAAAATGTATTTTCTCAAAGGTCTCACATCTCAGCCCTGTAAACCAGACGAAAACCACTTTAGTTTTATTTGTATCCGTCATTTCATGTGGACATGGACAGGTTAGTTTTATACGCATGCCAAATTTCAAGTCCATAGCATTTATAGTTTACGAGATAATCGATATAATGTGAAAAACACGTTTTACTCTCACCAATAGTGTTCCGTATAAAAAACGGAAACAGTACAATATTCTGATATACCGAACAGTACAATATTCTGATATAACGAATATAATTAACTCCACTTTCTGTTAGATTTTACAATAGTGTTTACTTTTCAATATAAATTTACCTAATCCATCTGATCAAATAATTTGATCGCTTATATATAGATCGACTTTCCATCTTGTGCTCTTCAACGATTGCAATTTCCACCTATTTCAATAAACATTAAGAGAAAATATCTCTTCTACCAACAACAATTCTATTTTTTTATAATTACATTTTACATTTAAAAAAGCGTGTTGTATTAATTTACATAAAATGACGCAACAAAACAATTAAAGAAAAAAATTGGTTAATTGAACTGTGGCATACAAAAATGTCTCCACGCTTGTTATAATTCAAAGAAATAAATTAGCAAATTATTAGAAAATTTTTTAAACACGTTTACTCTTGTTTTAGAGCCAAATTCGAAATAGATCTGTCGTTACACACTTCAGTGGAATTGATTCTAAAAATGATCAAATAAACATCTCAAACCCGCTTTGGTGACACTGTTAACTCCAACAAGGGTGAGAGCATCGCTCTGTTTGAGTAAGCATGGTTATCTAAAAAATCAAAATCCGGGCTCAGAATTCACCATTATCAACTGCTGTATGTGAGGAACAATGGTAAGAGTTTGAATATTTGCTAAAATAGTTTGAATATTTTCTTACTATTTAGGTAGAGTATCCAGAACCGAAGCATTTTTTGGAACCGGTTTTTCGGAGCTAGATTTTTTCAAACCCGGGTACCCGGTTCTGGAACCGGTTCTGAAAATGTATAAATTAAAAGCTATTAAAAAATCATTATAATTTAGAAAAACGTTTTAATTTTTTTTAAATACATTTTATTTAACAAAAAATCACATTATAATTTAGAAAAACCTTTTAATTTTTTTAAATCCTTTTATTCAACAAAAAATCTTTGATTAATCCAACGAGAAATAAATTCATTCGAGTTTGGCTTCTAACTTGCCATTGCTGCCCAAATTAATGCCTCCATGGTTGCATCAGCTGATATTATTGTTGCATCACTGCGACATAGTGCTTCCACAGCTAACTTTATCGGTGCAAGCGTTGTCACCAAAATCGATTAAGGACTTTAAAATGCTGTTTTTTACTTTATAAAAACGTTCTAGTATAAGATAAAGGCTGTTCCATCGTGTCTTTACATCAATCATTAATTGAATTTCTTTACCAAATTCTTCTTTAATGTATTTCTGAAGAATGTCGTCGTTTCCTGTAGATGATCTTAATCACTCACAAAATCTCTCAAAATTTTATTTTTTACGCCAAAAGTGTAAAAGTTTTGTTTATTTAACATTATGCCCGTCGCATATTGCCGCTATCTCATAAGAAAGGGAATTCAGGAAAACTCGTTATGAAAATATACAATTTTGAATTTACATTGTGTCATTTTTATTGCAACTTATTTATTTTAATATGGAAAAAATTTCAAAATCTCGTTTTAATTCTATTTATTTATTCAAATATTTGTGAGTACACTATATTTTTTGTTATTACGTCTAGTGCATACATGAATAAATCAGAAGGTTTTCCTAACGCGTCTGCCACATTCAGTTGTCCATGTGAGAATCACCGATTCTCCTAATCTAGTCCACATACTTGCAGTAACTGTCCTTGTGCTTTGTTGATCGTCATTGCAAATGCGAGTTGCACTGGAAATTAAACGTTTGAATTCAAATACCATATCTGTTGGGATCATTGGCAACACTACATCTTCCCCTTTGAATTTTCCATTTAAAATCGTAGCTTTAATGGCATTGTTCATCATCTTTTTCACCGAAAAGTTCCAAAAAATTTGTGCAATTTCAAAATATTTGGAATCACAATATGTGTCACAACAACACATAAAAACCTTCTCAGACCTAGGTTCCACAACATCTTGCTTTTTAAGACGTTGATGAACGCAAATTTCTTTTTAGCTTTTTTGTTTTTTATATTCTTCTTAAAGAAAGGAAATTTAAATCATAAACTTTCTCATAATAATGTACGACATAGGGCAATATTTCATGATAGGATGGAGGAAACAAAAATAAAACGCATTTTTTTTTTTTTAAATTTGCAGGAACAAAGCTAAAATTGGGCTCATATCTTCGAGCAAGCACAAAAGTTCATTCTTTAAAAAAAATATAAAAAAATTCCATCAGAACCTTAGTCCATCAAAACCTTAGAAGCATGTCAAAGAATATTCCATAACTAAAACTAAGGGTACTATCGTGGATTGAAATCCGCCAGCACAACTAAAATATCACTTATCCCCTTATATCAGTGACATCTAATTGCCATTGCCAGTGGTCTACGATATCTCACGTTAACTGATTTACCAATAGCAGGTACTAAAGTACGCGCGGTTGTCACACTCATAGATCCAAAATTTTGAATTTTACATATGTTCCCGAACATATACTAAATTCATTGGTATTAATGCATTGTTACCGTTTGCAAATCACTTGGTCCTGGGGTTCCGTTTTTTAAAAATTAAAAATTAGCCAGTTACCTATGCGCAAATGTACACAACAACTTCCCAAAGTTCCATGATGATCGGATGAATGGTGTATTAATGCATAAAGGACAAACACACATACTTTAAATTTTATTTATATATAGATAGAAGATAGATAGATAGATAATACACCTTATTCACGGTTGAAAATCAATGTAATTTAAGCATGGAATATACCCTTTTAAGCATAAAAATCTGTGTAGATCTAGTCTTCTTGATAGAAGAAAAAGAAAAAACGTTGTTTTGGTTATTTGTTACATTTGCTTGTGTTGTTTTTTTAATGAATGAATATAAAATTTGTTTAAAAAATATAGAATCGAAAACCGGGTATTTGGCTGATGTCAGAACCGGTTTTCGGTGCCGGAAAAATTGCGGGTTGTCCGGGGAACCGGGTACCGGGTACCCGGGATTGGATTCTATATATTTAGGTATAGTGACAACAATTTGCTACGATCAACATAGAAATCCACCAAAACTAGATTTGACTGGTTTTACCGTATATAGAACTATTCCAATCGAAAATTCTGACTACTATGGACATTGGACACGAACGCCGAAAAAATATGCAAAGGCTTTTTCATATGTAGTGATGTCAACTTGCATCATGTTATCTGTCAGAAATAGAATGGAAGTTCTCATTGTCTTACTTATGGAAGTTTTTAATGTTGAAGTACATACGTTTCTAAGCCAATATATTATATTGTAAACAAGTGACATGTGACTTACGAACACCATATTTGAAACCACTGTTAGTTTTTATTTTCTATAGCTTTATCAAAACCGTCAGTAAACCAGCCTTTAGGAACTTCTAAAATAAGGATTAGGAAAGCTATAAGGAAGTTTTAGAGGTAAGTATAACTCAAACAGCGCTTTGAAAGTACTACAGTATGTCGAACAACTCGAGAGATTGGTTGGAAATTTAACAATTATGTTTAGACATCTCTAAAACCTACTTGCTCAATAAACCACCTAGGGAGAAGCAAGAGCGTGTTGGAACAAAGAGCTGGATTCACAGCGAAATAAAGCAAGGAGCTCTTAAATATTGCCAAAAGTTCAGAGAAGCAAAAAGACTGATATCTGTATAAAAATGGTTTCAGTTGCAACTAGAGGTTTTTCAATGGATCTGCGAGTTGAAGAATTGGAAAATGTTCTGTGCCCAAATGTCAGGAGCTATTAGAAACACACTGACAAAGCTGAATGTAGAGAAGTCCTTGGTAGTGTTGATCGTATGTAAGAAGTGTTGATTCTGTGCAAGAACATCAACACTATGCTGAGTTAGATCACAAGCAAAACAACTATAAGATGAGGACACAAAAGGTCTTACATTTGCTTCAATAGAACTTCACGGATACCAGCTTAGCTACAGAATAACAGCCTACGCGATGATGTCGTAATTACCATATCGGGTTCTTACAAAATTTAGCGAATTTCCTAACTCTGTGAATTTTTACAAATTTTTCTGTCAATCAGTGTCGAAACGCATGGGGGGGGAACGGTCTGGACTTTGCACTTTTTCGACAATATCTCAAAAACTGGGCACCGCAAAATTCTAAAAAAAACTGCAACGAATTCCAAATTAGGTGCTCTATCAAATGACCCACTCGCTTGGGTCAAAAAAAGTTTTTTTTTGCCCCCTCTACCCCGGTCCCTTAAACACACAGAAATATAATTATTGGAGACTTCGCTATAGTTTTCGTACAAAATTTAGCAAATTTCCTAACTTTGTGAATTTTTACAAATTTTTCTGTCAATCAGTGTCGAAACGTAGGGGGGGGGGACGGTCTAAATTCGCACTTTTTTTACTATAACTCAAAACCTGGGCATCGCAAAATTCTAAAAAAAATTGCTTTGTTTTTTAAATTAAGTGCTCTTTCAAATGACACCCCACTTGACCACATTTTAAATAGTGTTTTTACCCCTCCTCATTTCCACCCCCTTAATAAATCTAAGTATGGAAATATGACACTTTTTTATATTGTTTATTAAAAACGTACTAATTTTTCTATCATTCCAAGTACATTTGAAAATTTTCGATCAGATAGGTTCGGAGCTAATCGAGGCAAGAAAACGCGACAAAAACGTCATTATTCAAAATTATACAAAAAAGGGTGAGGTGTAAAATTCCAAAATAAATTTTTATGGAATACTGAAATAAAGCCCTTTCATATGATACCCTACTTGAGTCTATAAAAAAATGTATTTTCTCAAAGGTCTCACATCTCAGCCCTGTAAACCAGACGAAAACCACTTTAGTTTTATTTGTATCCGTCATTTCATGTGGACATGGACAGGTTAGTTTTATACGCATGCCAAATTTCAAGTCCATAGCATTTATAGTTTACGAGATAATACTCTCACCAATAGTGTTCCGTATAAAAAACGGAAACAGTACAATATTCTGATATACCGAACAGTACAATATTCTGATATAACGAATATAATTAACTCCACTTTCTGTTAGATTTTACAATAGTGTTTACTTTTCAATATAAATTTACCTAATCCATCTGATCAAATAATTTGATCGCTTATATATAGATCGACTTTCCATCTTGTGCTCTTCAACGATTGCAATTTCCACCTATTTCAATAAACATTAAGAGAAAATATCTCTTCTACCAACAACAATTCTATTTTTTTATAATTACATTTTACATTTAAAAAAGCGTGTTGTATTAATTTACATAAAATGACGCAACAAAACAATTAAAGAAAAAAATTGGTTAATTGAACTGTGGCATACAAAAATGTCTCCACGCTTGTTATAATTCAAAGAAATAAATTAGCAAATTATTAGAAAATTTTTTAAACACGTTTACTCTTGTTTTAGAGCCAAATTCGAAATAGACCTGTCGTTACACACTTCAGTGGAATTGATTCTAAAAATGATCAAATAAACATCTCAAACCCGCTTTGGTGACACTGTTAACTCCAACAAGGGTGAGAGCATCGCTCTGTTTGAGTAAGCATGGTTATCTAAAAAATCAAAATCCGGGCTCAGAATTCACCATTATCAACTGCTGTATGTGAGGAACAATGGTAAGAGTTTGAATATTTGCTAAAATAGTTTGAATATTTTCTTACTATTTAGGTATAGTGACAACAATTTGCTACGATCAACATAGAAATCCACCAAAACTAGATTTGACTGGTTTTACCGTATATAGAACTATTCCAATCGAAAATTCTGACTACTATGGACATTGGACACGAACGCCGAAAAAATATGCAAAGGCTTTTTCATATGTAGTGATGTCAACTTGCATCATGTTATCTGTCAGAAATAGAATGGAAGTTCTCATTGTCTTACTTATGGAAGTTTTTAATGTTGAAGTACATACGTTTCTAAGCCAATATATTATATTGTAAACAAGTGACATGTGACTTACGAACACCATATTTGAAACCACTGTTAGTTTTTATTTTCTATAGCTTTATCAAAACCGTCAGTAAACCAGCCTTTAGGAACTTCTAAAATAAGGATTAGGAAAGCTATAAGGAAGTTTTAGAGGTAAGTATAACTCAAACAGCGCTTTGAAAGTACTACAGTATGTCGAACAACTCGAGAGATTGGTTGGAAATTTAACAATTATGTTTAGACATCTCTAAAACCTACTTGCTCAATAAACCACCTAGGGAGAAGCAAGAGCGTGTTGGAACAAAGAGCTGGATTCACAGCGAAATAAAGCAAGGAGCTCTTAAATATTGCCAAAAGTTCAGAGAAGCAAAAAGACTGATATCTGTATAAAAATGGTTTCAGTTGCAACTAGAGGTTTTTCAATGGATCTGCGAGTTGAAGAATTGGAAAATGTTCTGTGCCCAAATGTCAGGAGCTATTAGAAACACACTGACAAAGCTGAATGTAGAGAAGTCCTTGGTAGTGTTGATCGTATGTAAGAAGTGTTGATTCTGTGCAAGAACATCAACACTATGCTGAGTTAGATCACAAGCAAAACAACTATCAGATGAGGACACAAAAGGTCTTACATTTGCTTCAATAGAACTTCACGGCTACCAGCTTAGCTACAGAATAACAGCCTACGCGATGATGTCGTAATTACCATATCGGGTTTAAAGCAAACTGCACTTGCAATACCATCATAGGCCAAAAATGTGGGTTATAATTTAATCTTGCTAAAATAGAACAGTTTTTTTTCACAAACGGTACAAAATGTCTAATGTTGGTTGAATCACCCTGGGTGGGGGTTGTCTGGTACTTGCAGAACTAAGAAAATACCAAGGCACTGTTCTGTATACAAATCTCAGCTGCAAACCAAATATCACTGAGGGAACAAAAAGACCTACGGTACAGCATTATACTCAATAAATAAGTCATAAAAAAATGTAAGTGTCTGACACCCCATATAGGCTATGGGGTGTCAGACACTTACATTTTGGTGGTTTTAGTTGAAAGTTTTAAAAGAATTGTTTCAAATGTAGAAAAATTTCATTAATTTTGACATTGTGCAGCGGCTTTCACACTTGATTGGTACTAAAACTCAAATAAATCTTATACCCACCTAAAACAAAATAAAAATGTCAAACAGGATAGGAATAATTAATCTTCTTGAAGAGTATTTACAATATCTTTAATTTAAAATCTTTTGACAATATAAAAGAAATTTTCGCTTAGAAATTTAATTTCTTCAAACGAAAATGTGACCAAACTAATTAATTTACTTTCACAGATCTTTTTTTTTTTTTAAATATTAGGTTATGTTTCGAAGAATTTAAATCCTTCAACCGATTTTTATCATTTTTCTATACATTTTTCAAATTTTTTGTTAATTCTATCATCAATTTTAATCGCGTTGACATGTTTGTTTGTTTGAAGAAAATTGGAAAAAATATTAAATTTTCATATCAAGACAGTAGTATATGTATTTCGCTGCAAGAGATTATAACAACGTATTTCGTGGTTGAACCTTTGCTACTGTAACGTCGAGTGGAGCACGTTTATGAACGACAAACGCTTATGAACACCATTTTTCTATGATGATAAATATAAAAAATATTTAAATTGTCAATAATAAACAATTACAATTACTTTGAGATTGAGTTAAAACTGCATGAAAATGAATTTTTCATATACTATCGTAGCAAAAGATGTTGTTCAAATTGACTGTGTATGCTCTCAAAAATGTAAAACTATAGTACATATTCGGAATCGATTGCATGCCGATATATTTGGAAAGCAAATATTTGGTTTATTTAAATGAGTAAGTGCCCAAAATTTTATATTTCAAACATAAAAAACAAATTTTTTTGTTAAGTTATCCCAACTCAATATGTCACACCATTTTCTCTATTATGAAGAGGACTACTAACTCTAACACCATTCGTGTTGGAAAAGTTCAGAACAATAAACTTGAACTTACTTATATGAAATTTTAATGGAACTGACATGTATGAAGACATTAACACTAAACAATTTTTGCATTGTTTAAGAACAAATAATAATGCAATAAAATGACATGAAATGAAATGAAATGAAATGAAATGAAATGAAATGAAATGAAATGAAATGAAATGAAATGAAATGAAATGAAATGAAATGAAATGAAATGAAATGAAATGAAATGAAATGAAATGAAATGAAATGAAATGAAATGAAATGAAATGAAATGAAATGAAATGAAATGAAATGAAATGAAATGAAATGAAATGAAATGAAATGAAATGAAATGAAATGAAATGAAATGAAATGAAATGAAATGAAATGAAATGAAATGAAATGAAATGAAATGAAATGAAATGAAATGAAATGAAATGGAATGAAATGAAATGAAATGAAATGAAATAAAATGAAATGAAATGAAATGAAATGAAATTTTTTTTTTATTGTTTTTGTTTAGATAACATGTATCCTTAATGCACAGCAAAAAATTTAATATTTAACTCAGGCACAACATTTTGGATAAGAGGAGTGGAAAGTGAAGGAGCTAGAAATGCTAGGGTGTAGTATAGGAAAGGTGTTATGAAAAACCCGTACTCACAATTTTATCGCCTGCTGTATTTAATGAAATATGAAAACAAGAAATATTATTATATAAAATTACGTATGTATAGGTATAATAGAAATTATTTAAACTGAACTAAATTAAATATTCTTCCTTCTTCTACTCGAGCTGTCGAGGAGACATAATGTGTAAAAAAAATTGCTTATAAAAATAATTGTTTATAAAAATAAAAATGTGCTTGTAGTTTTGAAGTGTTTTGAAATAATGTGTTTTATTGAAAGTTAAGCTGAAGGAAATCACTATTACTCCTATAAGCAAGTAGGAAGAGGCCCATGAACTAACCAGTTCATGACAAAGGGAAGGTAATGTGTAAGGCGTTGGGGTATTTACTTTTAATGTGTGAAAGTTAGCTTCTTTATGTTAAGCTTAAATGTTTGACGATTTTAGAGAATTCTATAAAGTGGTCGTTTGTGGGAAAAGACGACGAGACATATTGCTCAGTTCGGCCAAAGAATGGTTCAAGCGATTGCTCATGGGAGTTTGTTGCTAGACGAGTAGTGCGCGTGAACTGACGTCGGAGGCCTTATCGCTTTTATCTCAGTTGAACACTTACCATAATAGTATTTATAACATACACAAAGGGCTCTTATATTGCGTCTACGATCTAGGAAATCCAGAGAGTTTGTTATATTAGCATCATCAATTAACTTGCATGTCCGGTTTCAAATTCTATCTAATGCGAATTAATGAGTTTTTGCAGTCCCTGCCCATACAAGGGAATTATATTCCATATGGCGTCTTATAAAAGATTTATTTATAGTCTGCAATTCAAAAGGAGTAAAGTAGAGTTTACTTCTACTTAAATAACCTAAACATTTATCTGGGTTTTCGGCCGTTGAGTAAATATGGTCTTCTCAAAAATGTTTAGAATCTACTTCTAGACCGAGCATGTGAGTCGATAGAGAGTTGTTGCTATATATTTCGGCTTTATGCGACATATCTAGAATTTTTTCAATGGAGTCTGACAAGGTGTCAAACTCCTTTTGGGTATCGTACACTTGTAGAGTTGGGCTTCTATAAATATAACACAGGAAGACGGCGTGCTGTTCAATTTGAAATTCAACCCATAAAAAGGTAAATCTCGGGTCAGTACTGATATCCAGATTAGTCGGAACAGAGAAGGAAAGGTCGTATCTGATATATAGTACTATATACCACGATTACGAAATAACCTATCTATTAGGGTATAGTTTTTGATTTTATATGTGTAAGGGTCGCCGAGACTGCAGATTTTCGTTTCCCCAGTGCCAGAACAGCTGGTTTGTTTAAAATTAAATGAGCTTCAACGGCTCTATGATTCGTCCTTAGACCCCTAATATTTGCAAAGTGGATTTTAAATAAATCCATTATTTATTTCAATAAATACCGTAAGCTGGAATAAACAAAAAATTAAAATTCAAAAAAATCTGAAACTGGTGATAATAATTGTTAAAAATTATGGCGAGTTTATGAAAAAACACTAATTTTTGATACTATTTGAATTTATCGATTTACCTATCGATTTCAACAGCTATGCTGTCATTCTCAAGGTATTTTCTAAACTAGTAGTTTAGAAAATACCTTGAGAATGACAGCATAGCTGTTGAAATCGATAGGTAAATCAATAAATTCAAATAGTATCAAAAATTAGTGTTTTTTCATAAATTCGCCATAATTTTTATATAAGATATCTAGTGCTCAACAAAAAATAAAGAAATATAATAATTGTTAAGGTAGGAACCAAAACCAAATGATTAGACTGAAATTATAATCAAATAAACAATAGAAAACAACGAAAGTGATCAGGTGAAAAAACATTAACCCTCCAGCTAGCCTAGGCCCTAGAGTATTATGCCTTCAAAGCCAACTGGAACAGGTTAATATATGCTACTTTCTCTAAATACCTTAATCGTCTCGGTAATAAAACGGGCGGAAATATTTGGTGGGCAATAACATAAAGAAACTAACGCTTGGTTTTTTTGAGGTGCATAATGCTTGGTTGCAATTATGTTTTTATTACTTCGGTCTGAAAGACCTAAGTATTACATTCATGAGCTAAAAGTGAAATTCTTTTACCCTCACTTTTTTGGCATTTCTCGATGTTTTAGGTATTAATTTCAAAAAAGCAAAAAAAAAATGTATATCTGTCTGTCGGCCGGCCGTCCGGCCGTCACAACCTACGAAATCTGGAAAACCGCTGGATGGATTTCAAAAAAATTTTTTCTTAAAAATAGGTACACTTAATGGAAAGGGCCAAAAGGACGCTGTGTTCGATAACTGTACCGGAAATGTGTCAAAAAAATCGTCAAGTGTGTCAAAATAAGGAAATTTGCATATTTTTTGCTTAAAAAACGATAATTTTAAGTGATTACGAGTAGGAACATTGAATTTGGAGAAATCTTGATTTTTTTTTTTTATTAATTAGTTAGACATGTTTAGCACACTAAATATGAAATATTCATTATTTAGACTCTTTGAATATCCGAAGATACCATGTCAACCATAAAGGAAGGAGATGAGGAAAATGGAAGGAATGGGGATATAGGGATAACTATACTAATTTTTTTAAATGATGATGGACATTTTCTTTAAATGCCTGAGGGGAAAATTCATCGGGAAATACAGAGGAAACCAATGAGTTCCATAATTTGGCCACTCTATTAAAATAGTCGTTTTGGAAGGACACAGTTCTACAACGAGGTATTTGTACAACAAATGGATGGGTAACTCGGCAGCTCTTGTTTGTCGATTATACTGCGCACACGATGGAAGTATATTTTGAATTTCCTTAGAGGAGAATTGGTTAAAGTTATATTTATAGTAGATTGATAATTCCGCCACATTTCTTCTGTGCTGGAGTGAATCAAGCTGGTCCGTTAGTTCGGTATTACCAATCAACCGTATTGCTTTTCTCTGTACAGAGTCTAGACAATTTATTGTTGACTGACAAGCACCTCCCCTAACATGACAGCAGTACTCCATACATGGACGAATAAAGGACTTGAGGATTAGCTAAATTTGCACGGGATTGAAAAACTTTTTACATCGACTCAAGAATCCTAATTTTTGCATTGCAGATTTAGCGAGGTTGAACACATGTTTATTCCATTTCAGGTTATTTTGAATATCCACTCCAAGAAGTCTAACTGATTCAACCTCACGCAATTCCTCATGGTTTATTTTGATAGTAACATTTTTATGTCGCTCTATTCGTGAAAGACGGCATAGTTTGGTTTTGGTTGGATTAAATGAAACAAGATTACGATCATCCCATTCCATTATACGCTCCAGATCTTTGTTGATAGAATCAATTAGCAGCTCTCTATCGGTGGTAACTGCAGTATGAGATCGAAATTTAGGAGATGCATGTGATGCACGTAATGTGCTGTCATCAGCCAAACTATGGAATGGGTGCACTGTGGAAATAAGTAAGTCATTAATGTATAGAAGAAACAGGGTTGGTGGGAGTGCCGAACCTTGGGGAACCCCAGTATTGGTTGTGAAAATATTGGATGTGATACCATCTAAATTACCATGAAATTGGTGACCTGTAAGAAAACTATGAATCCATGAGACAGTAAGATGGTCTATGCCATAAGATTTTAATTTACATATAAGATTTTTATGCCACACTTTATCAAATGCTTTAGAAATGTCAAGTGAAATACTGAATGTTTCACCGTGGTTTTCCAGCGATTTGTTTCAGAGATGGGATACGTAGGCTAACAGATCACCTGTTGCATGACTTCTACGAAAACCATACTGCTTATCATCAATAATTCGCGACATTTCCAAATAATCTATCAAATTGTAGTTAACATATTTTTCAAATATTTTAGCTAAAACCGACAGAATTGCAATTGGTCTATAATTGTTAGGGTCTATCTTACTGCCTTTCTCTGATATGGGTTGAACGCTGGCCAGCTTCCAAGAATCGGGAAATATTCCGGTTTTATAAGATAAATAGAAAATTTTTGTTAAAATTGGAGCTAGTTGTCTAGCAAAGTTTTTAAGAATGAGGGGTGGAATACCGGTGGGGCCAGCAGATTTGTTGATATTGATAGAAAAAAGCATTTTCCGTACAATATTGCAACGAAAAATAATTGGTTTCATTTTCGTTACAACTGGTGGAATGAGTGTAGGAGAATGGGGGGGTTCAACTATGTTTGAATTTTCTACGAAAATACGACCCAAAAGATCCGCTTTCTCTTTCGAGTCGCTCACGGGAATGTCATTCAGAACTAAGGTTGGAATAGAGGATCGAGTAAAATTGCTCTGGACTGATTTAACTGCCTGAAAGAAACTACGTGGACCAGATGGGTGCTCGGCGAATTTCTTTGCTTTCTTCTGGATAAACGCGTCTTTGTCCAAGTCTATTTTGAATTTACTAATATTTCTGGCTTTCTTATAGGCGCTATGGGTTTCAGGTGTTTTATTAGCGTTATACGTCTTGAATGCTTTGCGTTTGTTCCTTACTGCCTCATCAACATCCCGTGTGAACCAAGGCTCAGTTTTAGGAGTGATTAATCGATTTGGAATAAACCGCCGCATTCCTTCTTTTATGATTTCAGAAATTCTTATTGCCGATGTGCTAGGATCTTGATCAACACAACAAATAGTTTTCCAAGGTGTTTCATCATAAAAGTTTCTCAGTCCCTCCCAGTCAGCGCGTTTATAGTTCCAAACGCGACGAGGATTTGCTTTAATTTGTGTCGGTGATGTAAATTGCACTATTGCTGATATTAGTAAATAGTCCGATGATCCCAAGGGTTGTTCAGCTTTTGTCTTCGTAGTATCTGGTTCGTTTGTCAAAAACAGATCCAGCAAATTATTGTTATGATGTGAATTGTCTGCGATTCTAGTGGGACACTCTCTCATTTGCGTCAAACCGTGATAATCTGCGAGTATCAGTTCGGCTTGCCTTCCTACGCCGTCAGTCCGCGATGAATACTTAAGCCATTCTTTATTATGAATATTAAAGTCTCCAAGAATGACCAGTCTTGCTTTGGGGTAGTCCGTGGTAATCTTGTCTAGATTAGCCGATATTTTATCGAAAAAGGGACATCCTGAGGGAGAATTTGGGGATCTGTATAATCCTATTACAAACATAGTTTCATCAACACCTGAGATCTTCAGTGCTATAGAATTATGGTGCTTAGAGTTCAACTCGTAGGCCTTAATTCTCATACATGAAAGTGAATCTCGAACAAATACACAGACTGATGGTCGGGATTGGTGTGTGAGACCAAAATCTAGATTAATGCACTATAAGTTTGTCAAAAAAATGATGTCAAGTGTGTCAAAAAATGATTTCATTTATTTTTTTAGCCGACTTTTTGGAAAAAAATGTAGCTGTTTTTATGACGTAAATGTAATTGAAAATGAAATTGGACATGGACATTTTTGAATTTGTTATAGTTTTTGAAATATTTTTGGAATTTTGAAAAAAGTTTGTATATTTGATTTTGTAATAATTTTTGCAAAATTTTTAGAATTTTGAAAAAGTTTTAATTTTTGATTATGTTATAATTTTTGCAATATCTTTTGAATTTTAAATTTGTTAATTTTATATATATATTTTCAGAATTTTGAAAAAAGTGTCAATTTTTGATTTTGTAAGAATTTTTGAAATATTTTTGGAATTTTAAAAAATTTTAAATTTTTGATTTTATTATAATTTTTGGAATTTTGAAAAAAGTTTCAATATTTGATATTGTTTTAATTTTTGCAATATTTTTAGAACTCTGGAAAAAGTTTGAATTTTTAAATTTGTAATAATTTTTGGAATATTATTAGAATTTAGAAAAAGTCTAAATGTTTGATTTTATTACAATTTTTGAAATAATTTTGGGATTTTGAAAAAAGTTTGTGTTTTTGACTTTGTTATAATTTTTGCAATATTTTTAGAATTTTTGAAAAAAGTTTTAGTCTTTGATTTTGTAATAATTTTTGGAGTAATCTTAGAATTCTGAAAAAAGTTTGATTTTATTTGATTTTTGCAAAATTTTTGTAATTTTGAAAAAATGAATTTTTGATTTTGTAATATTTTCTCGAAGCACTAAATGGAGAGGTTTTTGAGTAGTTTGCTGATTGTATCATCTTTTCACTAAATTATGTTAACTAGGTATCGCCCAGTGGCCGAAATTCGGCCATTGTTAATGGAAATTGTAAATAGACCTCCCAACGAAATAGCTACAAAACAAAATTTCAGAGTTTGATTTATTGATATAATTGATTTTGAATTGTGAAACAAATAACTTGGAAAAAACAAAATAACCGAACAAAAAACTCAAAAAAACACATCTGTCACATTTTTGCCATTTTTCTGAAAAAATCGTCAAAATTGAAAATAAAGTATTTTTCGCCACATCAACTACTCATGACCTTTCCAACGATATACATATTGCCACACTTTTGATGGGACAAATATTTTAAAATTGTACCACAAAAATATTACTTACGTATTTATAAACAAAATAACAGAACAAAAAATTAAAAAAACACAATAATCACATTTATGCCATATTTTCTGAAAAAATCGTCAAAATTAAAAAAAAACTATTTTTCGACACATCTACTACTCAAGACCTTTCCTACAATATACATATTGCTACGCTTTTGATGGAGCAAATATTTTAAAATTGTACCGCAAAAATTCTGCTTACGTATTTATTAATTTATGATCTGTTATAATTTTCCGGCAAAGTATTGATGTTTCGTGTTATAGGCCAATAGAATAACGGAAAAAGATATGGCTTACGTGTTGTTGCTCGTAACAGGTCAGAAATTTTTTTTAATCTCTGGGTTAGGGTACTCACATAATGGACATGCTGAGTCCACTCGCCCAGCACCTGGGGACTGGAGTTATGCAACAAAGTGTGCTGGAAATTTTTTTTTGGTTCCTTGTAAGCGTTATAACTCGTAAATGGTGCACTTTAGGATACTGGTGCCTTGGGACTTTTTTGCTCCTTAAATGTTTTTCTATAACTTAAAATAAAAAAAAAAATAAAAATAATTTGTTTTGTTACAAATTTTTGCGAAAAATGGCGAAAAAATGTCTAAAAATCGATGTTTTTCAATTGAATTTAGTTATTTGCAAATAATTGTTTATAACACAATTGACCCCTTTATCTTGTAGCAGAAACCTCAACGAAAAAAGTAAGTTTCAGAACGTTTCATTCGGCTTGATAGTTTTTGCACAATTCCATTTTGCACTTAATGCCCCTAAAAAAGTTGTTGACTTTGGGCAGGCCGCAAGGTCTGAGTTTTCATCCGATCGCAATCTGCTTGACGGAAATTGAAAGGGTGTAGTGTCAGCTTTAAATAACATCTATGTTGCCTATACCCATATTCAATATTAACAATAACTACAGTGGTTTGAAAAACCCGCGAAAATTCCTTAGTTGCAAAATAAAATTTCTAATGAAATGAAATGAAATGAAATGAAATGAAATGAAATGAAATGAAATGAAATGAAATGAAATGAAATGAAATGAAATGAAATGAAATGAAATGAAATGAAATGAAATGAAATGAAATGAAATGAAATGAAATGAAATGAAATGAAATGAAATGAAATGAAATGAAATGAAATGAAATGAAATGAAATGAAATGAAATGAAATGAAATGAAATATTACCTTGATACTTGTTCCCAGTTACAATCCTCAAACCAATTTCAATTCATCAAAACGCATATACCAAACATAAAATGTAGCAAACACGTATCTCGCATGCTTCATTGACGTATTTTTTTATTAAGTTATGCGCCGCTAGCTAGTTAAAATAATTGCTTAATTGAATTGATTTATAAAAATGAATCAAAATTTTATTAATCGGAATCAGTTTTGTATATTATATTATTTATATATAAACTATTTTAGTCGTACGTTGTACGTTTTTGTGATCAACTAAATGAAACAAAAATTTACAATCAATTTTGATTATAATGTGGTGAAATGTATTTCAATTTAAATAATGCAAAATTTTTATTAATTGATTGATGATCGATGTTATCGACGTCATTGATTGCGATGTTATGCCAGCAAGATAAAGATCATTAAAAGACAAAAATTTATAGTTTATGATCCAAAAATATTAAAATTAAACGAAGAAATCCTTTGCAAAATCTTAAATCTTTTAGAGCACAGAAGTAAATCTTTACTTTTGGAAATGGATAAGTGAGGGTTTTATATCACACCGGTCGGTATCTTAATTTTTGTGTATTTTCAATCACCAGTTTATAAGTTTACAATACACTAAAACCAGTACTTTCGATGTTTAAACGAGCATATAAGAAAATGTAAATAAAACAAATTAAAAATGATTCTATATTGAAATTGGTGTAAGTTGGCATATTTTTAAATAAAATTAATCGAAATTCTTCTTTCTCCAAAAGCTAATGTTCTTTTTGGTAAAACCTAATTCAACCAATCAATTACATATATGGAATGGAAATTTCCATTTATTAAATTTTTTTTTTCTAAGTTCATGCTTAATAATTGTTGTGTTGATATATAATAGTTTGATGTGTTATTGTAATCAAATATTTTTTTATTTATATTATAATGTCGTTAAAAGAATGAAGCAGCTGTAGAATGATTGGTTTTCTATAATAGGAATTTAAATATTTATTTATAAGTATTAAGAGATTCCAAATCAATGCACCTGTTATTTTTACCTGTAAATATATATATAAGGCGGTTGGGCTTTGGAGCAGATTCTACATTTGCAAAACTTTTATGAGACATTCAGACTAAATACAACCTTTGCCATGAAATTTATTTAATTAACCATGACTAGAATAATATTTTGACTGGAATATAAAAATAGACACAGAATTATTGAAATTCAATTGTTCTTTGATTATTTTCAATTATTTAATTGAAATAGATCAATAAATTTCATGCACATGTTGATATCACTTACATGTATGTCACTAATGGTTAATCAATTATGTGTAAAGCTGCTTGTTTTATTTCTGAAGTTAGTTTGCAATAATACGTAGCATACTGGCATTGAATGACGAAGGTGTCGCATCAAACCGTTTTTAATGGATATATATTGCTGAGTGAATTGATTCTATTGGTCTAATATTCAGTAAACATTCAAAAATAGAGCCAAAACAGTCATTTTTGGACATATAAAAACAAACCAAAATTGGAAAAAAAAAAAACAAGTTTGTACCGATTTAATTTTTAATTATTTTTAACATTTGACTAAAAACCGTAAATAACCAAATATTATGCATATTTTGAACTGGTAAACCTATTTTTTCCTTTATTTTATTCAATTCAATTAAATAGAAATACGTTCTGCAGTATCTCAATTTGCGTTAATTGTGAACTTAATATTACCATATGAACATGCAAATTCCTAAATACAATTCCGTTTAAGTGATTTTATCATCAAATTACTCGATTGGAAAGCAAGTAATATTTAGCTCTAGGCAACAATGACTAGATTTAAATATAAATTATTACTAGGTTACCAAAGAATAATGGTACATGGATAGCGAAACATGATCGCAGCAATAATTAATTTCACGTGTTTCTGAATAAATGTGCATTTAATTACTTTCTTGATATCGACGAATAATTTTGTATAATATATAAATAAATACATGTAATAAATAAATGAAAAAAAAAAACAAAAACTAACAACAACTTTGATAAGGGCAAGCAGTCCTCCTCAACAACGGATAGCAACCTTATCACCATCAATCAATATGATGGATTCAAAGACAAAAAAGACAAAATACCAATGGCACTAGCAGTGGTACTTTTAATGAAGATGACATGAATGTATCAGTGTCTGTTCTTTATAGTGATTACACTAGTCGCACCGGTGCGGTGTCGGTAGTAAGCAATTTTTTGTAATCTCCGTAATTAATATTCATTCGATATTTTGGTATAACAGTTTCTTTTTGTAATTGATTCAATAATCATCTGTTCTACTGGTGCACTAAAATTTTTTATATAAAATTGTAAGATTATCCAACAATTTCGGGTCAATATGATTGGATAATATTTTAACAGTTAGATGGTTAAATGGATCTTACTGAAATTATGTGATTGGTTTTTTAGTAAGAAGGGTATAATAATTCTTCAGATCTTTGGTTTCGGTCCATCATAAAATTCCAGAATATCGCGTACCTTACAGCATTTGTAGGGAGTTTAGAATAAAAATACCGAACCCACAAACTAAGACTGGTCGGAACCAACTCAAGGCACACGTATCTTTAGCGTGTTAGAATTGCTTGTGGTAGTCCTGAACTCAAAAAGCCACTTGTTACAAAATATCTATGCAACATCAAAGGTACATAAATTTGCGTAGCAAATCAAAAAAATAGTGTCTACCAGAGCATATAAAAGACGGTATGGATCTACTATACAGACTAACTAGAAGAGGGACGAGAGAGTATACTCAGGAGTTTGACCATAACGGCCAGAACTAACGCACTCTGAAAGTTCGCACTTTTAGACTTTGCAACTGAGTTTATTTGCATAAACTCAGCCATATGGAGGGAATCCTACAAATTGGGTAAATAAAACGAGCTTCTATTTAAATAATATAGTAAAAAATTGCAAATGCCAGTCGCTTCTGATTGTTTCATACTATTTTTTTAACGATTGTATTTTTGCTGTTTTTTAAAAATTCCGAAAAATCGTTATGATTCAATTTAGTGGTTGAATCTGGTTGATTCAAGAAAGTTGCTTTAGCGAGGGAAGTGAATTACTCATCACCTGAATTTACATTAAGTCGAACAGTTGGAATTTCGACTATTTTGCCATTAAAAGGCAAATCCAGGCATACCCACAGTGTAAGAAGCTTGCAAATATTTGCTCGCAAATCCTGCACATCTCTCTCAAAGGACGAAGATGCAAAGTGTGCTGATGTCGTTTGCGTCGTATTTCATCAAAATGTTTACTCAACTCCTTGAGCTTCGCTAAACTTGTTTGATATTCTTTGCAAAAGAACGTTCAAAAGGAGGTTCTTAAACCTAAGAGGACTGAAGGTAGAATTTGTTTCCAGTTAAGACGGTCATAATTGCTGATTTAGTTGTGCAATGTCATTTTTCTACTACACCGTTGCATTTTGAATCATACGCAGTTGTTCTTAATCTATTAACACCAAATCGAGAATTATTGCTGTGAGTTAGTTTCAATAGTGCTATGAGGTGATTCAGTATGTCTATAAATACATTGGACTTTTGACATGCTATACATTGTTGCGCCATAAGCTTAACGTCTTTTTCAATAGATTTCCAAATAATGTGCTTTGTTAGTAATTTTGTTTAAATTTTTACACCAGGATTCAAAAGTCTGTGAAACACAACGAAAACACTTTGGCGAAATTGTGCTGGGAAGTATGGCCTACGTATAGCTGTTGATGTGCCACAATACATAAACTTCCTTTCAATTAAACAGTTTCCGCGTTTGCGATTGCAGCAATATTTTCTAAAGACAGCAAGTCATCAACGACATTGTCGGTGTCGGAAATATGCTGAATATTAGTTGGTGATTTTCCCAATGTAATCCAAATGGCGGAACTGACTGCGAGACACTTTTTAAAATTTTTTTCAAAACCAAAAATTACAGGTTTGTGGTCGGTTAACAGTATAAATTCACCATTCTAAATCATGACGAATGCATAAATCGTTTGAATGATCGAGCTGCATTCCTAAGACCAAAGGTATGCACAATTAAAAAGCGAAAGGAATAGAAATTTTTTGGGTTGGGTAATGCAGTATCGATCGGAAACAGTAATTCTGTTGAGAAAGTTAATCTCCTCAACGCCATATTCGCCCTTATTTTTTCTGATTAATTCTAATGGACTGGACCAAGAGCTCTTGCAGCAGCTAAATTCTGTAACTGTGAAGCTGTGTTAAAAATTATTATTTATATTTAGTAAAAATCTTATCGCTTCACCGCTTCACAGTTACAGAATTTAGCTGCTGGGCCTACAAATATCCAATTGCCCCATCTATCTGTTCGAACTCAGTTTTGGCTATTGTAAGTCTTTCAGGAGCAAAGCGTCGGGTTTTGCAAGAAATAGGTAAACCAACTGTCTCTAGTTTGTATGTCACATTATGTTTCACACTACCTGGAAAAAGATTAGTATTTAAATCTCTGGCAATGATTCCAATATTTTGCGGATTAAGCAGCCTTTCATTCTATCCTTACTCTATTATATTTTTACTTCGGTCTGAAAGACCTAAGACGGCTTGCCTGACTTTTTTTCAAACGATTAACTAGTCACCTATCAAACAAAAAAATTTTGATGTAATCGGTAAAGCCGTTCTTGAGCAATTTAATTTCAAAGTTACATCGGATTGGTAGAATTTTCATTTTTCATGCATGTTAAGGATATTTTGAGTTTCCTTAGAGAAGAATTCGCTCAAGTTATATTTATAGTAGATTGACAATTCAGCCACATTTCTTCTGTGCTGGAGTGAATCAAGCTGCTCCGTTAGTTTGGTATTACCAATCAACCGTATTGGTTTTCTCTGTACAGAGTCTAGACATTGTATTGTTGACTGACAAGCACCTCCCCAAACATGACAGCAGTACTCCATACAGTGGCGGATTACCATAGAGGCGGAAGAGGCGGCCGCCTCGGGCCCCACATGCACAGGGGCCCCCTCGCTACAAATAGTATTGATATTTTATAGGTATTCAAATATCAGATGACTGCGTTAATTCAACCAAAGTTTTTAAGCCTAAAGATTTTTTTAATATTATCCCACATGTAAAAGTGTTAGGTTGTCAATTTGTATTACTTTTTTTCATGTATGTATTTATTTTAATAATTCTAATTTGATAGTTTTATAATTTTTTAATGTACAAATTCGTTTTCCAATTTGTATAGTAAAAAAACATTTTGTTTTGAAAAGTTCCACTGTTACGAATGAATATTAATACTAAAACTTTATTTGCAATGGGCTGTTATTATATTAATCGCAAAATTATTGATAAAAACGAAATCCAGATAAGTATTTTTTGGATATTTGAAGTATATTTGAGTTTTATGTTTTCATCAATGATTTTGGATTTCTTTTAAGACCTACAATTTATTGAAAGCATTAAACTGAAAACCTCAATTTTAAGCATATAATTGTACATATTTAAGATTAATTTCATATATGACTAAATAAATGAAAACTTTTTAACGTGTAGAATTGAAATATATTATTGTATGCTTAAAATCCATGTATTTTTTATACAATACATGCTAAATTCATCATTTGGAGTAACGTTTGAAAAGGGTTTCCATATGATATGATTGATATAGTATAGGTGTTTTAGCTTTAGTTGTATATTTCGTTTTATCAACATTGATTGGAAAAAAGATTGTCTACAAAATTTGTTTGAAAAATTTGAAAAAAAGATTGTTGGTAACTGGACGTATTGATACTCAAATAGCTCGTGAAATTGAAGTACAACAAAAATGCTGGCGGGAAGTTTTAAAAAGAGTTGCAGCTACAGTAAAGCTATTAGCTACTTTGGGTTTAGCATTTCGTGGTCATCGAGAAGATATTGATTCGAACAGAAAAGGAAATTTTATGACATGCATTGAGTACCTATCCCAATTTGATGATTTTCTTAAAAATCATTTGGAGAGGTACAGCCATCCAGGAAAAGGTAATGTAAGTTATTTATCACATACCACATGCGATGAATTTATAAATTTAATGGGAACTGAAGTAAAAGAACACCTAATTCAAGAAATTCAGGACTCTTTATATTATTCAATTATTGTTGATTCTACGCCAGACGTGAACCACACTGACCAACTAAGTTTTATATTAAGGTACATTGATAAAGTGGGCGATGCGAGAGAACGATTTTTGGATTTTTACAAATTGAAAATCTCAATTCAGAATATCTAGCACAACTTATTTTGAAAACTTTAAACAATTTGTCTTTGGATATTAAAAATTGTCGCGGTCAAACATATATGGCCGGAAAATATAATGGTTTACAAGCCAGAATTAAAACTCTAAGTGAGACCACCATTTTTATTCCTTGTACAAGTCATACGCTTAATTTAATTGGAAATTATGCTGCATATGCATATTCTACTGCGGTGTATTATTTTAACTTTATCCAAAATATATATGTATTCTTTTCTTCATCTACTCACAGATGGAAGTTGCGTATTGATAATTTTTCCGATCCTAATTCCAAACATATTAAAAAATTAATGATGACTTTTTTGACTTATGACTTTTTTGGATTGATTGAGATTTTTTTTGTGAAGTTTTTTGACATGATCTAGCTCCTCCTACCTCGTACTTATCTTAGGAGTTGGAAAATATCAGTTAGTTGATTATGAAATGTCTTTTTTTTTGACAAAAGTTAGGAATTTCGAATTTAACCCTTTATTTGTACTCTTCAATTTTGTTAGTGTCTTTTGTGTCCTCATTTTTTTTTTCTTGATTTTCTTTTATCGTGCTACTGTTGCATGAAATCTGCTGTCGTGTTTTTGTGACAGAGATACCCAGTTTCGTTTGTACTGTTTAGTGTTGAAATTTAGGCCTGACCGAATTTCAGTAGCTATACCTGCAATGTCAAAGGGTAAGTCTTTGTCTCAACAAAATGGCCGCAGAGTGAACCAACAGCTTAGCATTGACTTCACGAACATAAGAGGTCTCAATTCGAATCTAAACGTGGTTCATCATTACATCGAAAAAAATAAACCTGACATATTGTTTCTTACCGCAACAATTGTTAGTGGCAAAGCATCGAAATTGGATCCCGATAAATACCGGATACTTAGTTACGAATTGGAACATTCCTTTTATAACAAGCATGGTGTCTGTGTATTTGTTCGAGATTCACTTTCATGTATGAGAATTAAGGCCTACGAGTTGAACTCTAAGCACCATAATTCTATAGCACTGAAGATCTCAGGTGTTGATGAAACTATGTTTATAATAGGATTATACAGATCCCCAAATTCTCCCCCAGGATGTCCCTTTTTTGATCAAATATCGGCTAATCTAGACAAGATTACCACGGACTACCCCAAAGCAAGACTGGCCATTCTTGGAGACTTTAATATTCATAATAAAGAATGGCTTAAGTATTCATCGCGCACTGACGACGTAAGAAGACAAGCTGAACTGATACTCGCAGATTATCACGGTTTGACGCAAATGATATGGTGTCCCACTAGAATCGCAGACAATTCACATCATAACAATAATTTGCTGGATTTGTTTTTGACAAACGAACCAGATACTACGAAGACAAAAGTTGAACAACCCCTCGGAACATCGGACCATTTACTAATATCAGCAATAGTGCAATTTACATCACCGACACAAATTAAAGCAAATCCTCGTCGCGTTTGGAACTACAAACGCGCCAACTGGGAGGGACTGAGAAGCTTTTATGATGAAACACCTTGGAAAACTATTTGTTGTGTTGATCAAGATCCTAGCACGTCAGCAATAAGAATGTCTGAAATCATAAAAGACGGAATGCGGCGGTTTATTCCAAATCGATTAATCACTCCTAAAACTGAGCCTTGGTTCACGCGGGATGTTGATGAAGCAGTGAGGAATAAACGCAAAGCATTTAAGACGTATAACGCTAATAAAACACCTGAAACCCATAGCGCCTATAAGAAAGCCAGAAATATTAGTAAATTCAAAATAGAACTGGACAAAGAAGCGTTTATCCAGAAGAAAGCAAAGAAATTCGCCGAGCACCCATCTGGCTCACGTGGTTTCTTTCAGGCAGTTAAATCAGTCCCGAGCAATTTTACTCGATCCTCTATTCCAACCTTAGTTCTGAATGACATTCCCGTGAGCGACTCGAAAGAGAAGGCGGATCTTATGGGTCGTATTTTCGCAGAAAACTCAAACATAGTTGAACCTCCCCATTCTCCTTCACTCATTCCCCCAGTTGTAACGAAAATGAAACCAATTATTTTTCGTTGCAATATTGTACGGAAAATGCTTCTTTCTATCAATATCAACAAATCTGCTGGCCCCGACGGTATTCCACCCCTCATTCTTAAAAACTTTGCTAGGCAACTAGCTCCAATTTTAACAAAAATTTTCTATTTATCTTATAAAACCGGAATATAATTGCAATTCTGTCGGTTTTAGCTAAAATATTTGAAAAATATGTTAACTACAATTTAATAGATTATTTGGAGGTGTCGCGAATTATTGATGATAAACAGTATGGTTTTCGTAGAAGTCATGCAACAGGTGATCTGTTAGCCTACGTATCCCATCTCTGGAACAAATCGCTGGAAAACCATGGTGAAACATTCAGTATTTCACTTGACATTTCTAAAGCATTTGATAAAGTGTGGCATAAAAATCTCATAGCTAAATTAAAATCTTATGGCATAGACCATCTTACTGTCTCATGGATTCACAGTTTTCTTACAGGTCGCCAATTTCATGTTAATTTAGATGGTATCACATCCAATATTTTCACAACCAATGCTGGGGTTCCCCAAGGTTCTGCACTCACACCAACCTTGTTTCTTCTATACATTAATGACTTACTTATTTCCACAGTGCACCCAATCCATAGTTTTGCTGATGACAGCACATTGCATGCATCACATGCATCTCCTAAATTTCGATCTCATACTGCAGTTACCACCGATAGAGAGCTGCTAATTGATTCTATCAACAAAGATCTGGAGCGTATAATGGAATGGGGTGATCGTAATCTTGTTTCATTTAATCCAACCAAAACAAAACTATGCCGTCTTTCACGAATAGAGCGACATAAAAATTTCCCTATTAAAATAGGCCATGAGGAATTGCGTGAGGTTGAATCAGTTAGACTTCTTGGAGTGGATATTCAAAATAACCTGAAATGGAATAAACATGTGTTCAACCTCGCTAAATCTGCAATGCAAAAATTAGGATTCTTGAGTCGATGTAAAAAGTATTTCAATCCCGAGCAAATTTTGCTAATCTTCAAGTCCTTTATTCGTCCATGTATGGAGTACTGCTGTCATGTTAGGGGAGGTGCTTGTCAGTCAACAATAAAATGTCTAGACTCTGTACAGAGAAAAGCAATACGGTTGATTGGTAATACCGAACTAACGGATCAGCTTGATTCACTCCAGGACAGAAGAAATGTGGCTGAATTGTCAATCTACTATAAATATAACTTTAGTGAATTCTCCTCTAAGGAAAATCAAAATATCCTTCCATCATGTGCGCAGTATAATCGACAAACAAGAGCTGCCGAGTCATCCCATCCATTTGTTGTACAAATACCTCGTTGCAGAACCGTGTCCTTTCAGAACGACTATTTTAATAGAGTGGCCAAATTGTGGAACTCAATGCCTTCCTCTGTATTTCCCGATGAATTTTCCCCTCAGGCATTTAAAGAAAATGTCCATCATCATTAAAAAAAAATTAGTATAGTTATCCCTATATCCCCATTCCTTCCATTTTCCTCATCTCCTTCCTTTATAGTTGACATGGTATCTTCGGATATTCAAAGAGTCTAAATAATGAATATTTCATATTTAGTGTGCTAAACATGTCTAACTAATTAATAAAAAAAAAAAAAAGTGACACAAGTGACAAGACGGTCTGCAAGAGCTGATGCAGTATCCGCCTTGCGGTTTAATTACAAAAATATTAAAAGCGTTCTTATCCAAATTAGCGAAAATGAAGACGAAAAACCGATTACTAAAATTGAGGTTAAAAAATTAGCTAGCTCTTTCGATGAATATGAAATGCCTTACTAACCGTTCTATGGGATATATTATTGCAAAGAATCAATAGTACTAGAAAATCATTTCAAAATATTCAAACGAACTTATTACAAGGAGTAAAACTGTTTAATTCTTTGTCACAATTTATAAGGGATGTTCGGAATGATTTTGAGAGCATAGAAAAGCAAGCAAACTTATTAACAGACAATATTAGCTACAAAGAAGGACGAAAAAGAAAACGCAAAATTATGTATGATGAATCATCTGCAAATGATACACAGCTAGTAGGACGAGAATTGTTTATTATAAATACTCACAATATGATCTGTGATAGACTTGCCACTGAAATGTCTACCAGAACGTCCATATATGAAACTGTTTTAAATAATTTTAAATTATTTTTTGATCAAAATATATCCAGTGATGAAGTTGACAAGTGTATTTTAGAATTTTCAAATACATATGCGAGGGATATAGAAGTACAATATTTTAAAGACGAAGTACATATTTTTTAAAGAAGAGAACATCACTTGTCCATTTAAGATGTACAAGGTAATCATTGATGGCCTGCAATCTTCATTTCCCAATGTAGAAACTATTTTAAAAATATTTCTTACATTGCCGATATGCAACGCAAGTGGAGAACGATCTTTCTCCGTTCTGAAGCGGATAAAAAATTATTCAAGAAATAGTCTTAATCAAACTCATTTGCAAAATTTTTGGTAAAATATTGGGCCCCAAAATTTTGTTCCGCCTCAGGCCCCTTAAAGGCATAATCCGCCACTGACTCCATACATGGACGAATAAAGGACTTGAAGATTAGCAAAATTTGCTTGGGATTGAAATACTTTTTACATCGACTCAAGAATCCTAATTTTTGCATTGCAGATTTAGCGAGGTTGAATCTATTATTTCCATTTCAGGTTATTTTGAATATCCACTCCAAGAAGTCTAACTGATTCAACCTCACGCAATTCCTCGTGGTTTATTTTAATAGGGAAATTTTTATGTCGCTCTATTCGTGAAAGACGGCATAATTTGGTTTTGGTTGGATTAAATGAAACAAGATTACGAACACCCCATTCCATTATACGCTCCAGATTTTTGTTGATAGAATCAATTAGCAGCTCTCTATCAGTGGTAACTGCAGTATGAGATCGAAATTTAGAAGATGCATGTGATGCATGTAATGTGCTGTCATCAGCAAAACTATGGATTGGGTGCACTGTGGAAATAAGTAAGTCATTAATGTATAGAAGAAACAAGGTTGGTGAGAGTGCCGTACCTTGGGGAACCCCAGCATTGGTTGTGAATATATTGGATGTGATAGCATCTAAATTAACATGAAATTGGCGACCTGTAAGAAAACTATGAATCCATGAGACAGTAAGATGGTCTATGCCATAAGATTTTAATTTAGCAATGAGATTTTTATGCCACACTTTATCAAATGCTTTAGAAATGTCAAGTGAAATACTGAATGTTTCACCGTGGTTTTCCAGCGATTTGTTCCAGAGATGAGATGCGTAGGCTAACAGATTAGCTGTTGCATGACTTCTACGAAAACCATACTGCTTATCATCAATAATTCGCGACATTTTCAAATAATCTATCAAATTGTAGTTAATATATTTTTCAAATATTTTAGCTAAAACCGACAGAATTGCAATTGGTCTTTAATTGTTATAGGGTCTATCTCACTGCCTTTCGTTGATATGGGTTGAACGCTGGCCAGCTTCCAAGAATCGGGAAATATTCCGGTTTTATAAGATAAATAAAAAATTTTCTTAAAATTGGAGCTAGTTGCCTAGCAAAGTTTTTAAGAATGAGGGGTGGAATACTGTCGGGGCCAGCAGATTTGTTGATATTAATAGAAAGAAGCATTTTCCGTATAATATTGCAACGCAAAATAATTGGTTTCATTTTCGTTACAACTGGGGGAATAAGTGTAGGAGAATGGGGGAGGTTCAACTATGTTTGAGTTTTCTGCCAAAAAACGACCCAAAAGATCCGCCTTCTCTTTTGAGTCGCTCACGGGAATGTCATTCAGAACTAAGGTGAAATAGAGGATCGAGAAAAATTGCCCTGGACTGATTTAACTGCTTAAAAGAAACTACGTGAGCCAAATGGGTGCTCGGCGAATTTCTTTGCTTTCTTCTGGATAACCGCATCTTTGTCCAAGTCTATTTTGAATTTACTTATATTTCTGGCTTTCTTATAGGCGCTATGGGTTTCAGGTGTTTTATTAGCGTTATACGTCTTGAATGCTTTGCGTTTATTCCTCACTGCCTGATCAACATCCCGTGTGAACCAAGGCTCAGTTTTAGGAGTGATTAATCGATTTGGAATAAACCGCCACATTCCTTCTTTTATGATATCAGAAATTCTTATTGCCGATGTGCTAGGATATTGATCAACACAACAAATAGTTTTCCAAGGTGTTTCATCATAAAAGTTTCTCAGTCCCTCCCAGTCAGCGCGTTTATAGTTCCAAACGCGACGAGGATTTGCTTTAATTTGTGTCGGTGATGTAAATTGCACTATTGCTGATATTAGTAAATGGTCCGATGTTCCAAGGGGTTGTTCAACTTTTGTTTTCGGAGTATCTAGTTTGTTTGTCGAAAACAGATCCAGCAAATTATTGTTATGATGTGAATTGTCATCGATTTTAGTGGTAATCTGCGTGATAATCTGCCAGTATCAGTTCGGCTTGTCTTCCTACGTCGTCAATGCGCGATGAATACTTAAGCCATTCTTTATTATGAATATTGAAGTCTCCAAAAATGACCAGCAGTCAAATTCTATAACTGTGAAGCGGTGAAGTGATAAGTTTTTTAATGAAAAGAAACGAAGAAATTTTTAACACTTCACCGCTTCACAGTTACAGAATTTGACTGCAGTCTTGCTTTGGGGTAGTCCGTGGTAATCTTGTCTAGATTAGCCGATATTTTATCGAAAAAGAGACATCCTGGGGGAGAATTTGGGGATCTGTATAATCCTATTATAAACATAGTTTCATTAACACCTGAGATCTTCAGTGCTATAGAATTATGGTGCTTAGAGTTCAACTCGTAGGCCTTAATTCTCATAGATGAAAGTGAATCTCGAACATATACACAGACACCATGCTTGTTATAAAAGGAATGTTCCAATTCGTAATTAGGCATCCGGTATCTATCGAGATCCAATTTCGATGCTTTGCACTAGCAATTGTTGCGGTAAGAAACAATATGTCAGGTTTATTTTTTTCGATGTAGTGATGAACTACGTTTAGATTCGAATTGAGACCTCTTACGTTGGTGAAGTCAATGCTAAGCTGTTGGTTCACTCTGCTGCCATTTTGTTGAGACAAAGACTTACCCTTTGACATTGCAGGTATAGATACTGAAATTCGGCCAGGCCTAAATTTCAACACTACCACTACTAGAGAAGTGATCTTGAGTTGAATTGATTTGTAGAACTAATGAGCATCATTGTTCCTCTAGTCTATGGAATAGTCGAACGTTTCCATAGAAAGCTTAAATAATATCTAAAACCTAACGACAATATAACCAAATGCGGTGAAACACTTCCATTCATTATATGAGGCATTAGAACTTCAATATGGTGTTCGCACTTCTCTTTGTTGTACATCAAAACCATCATTAATTTGTTTATATATCTGTAACATTAGCCAAATATGTATAAGGAAAATTTTAAAGCCATTTTTTTTCTCAAAATAGAAAAATTACAAACTTAACTAGCTACTTAAACATTCAATTCTGTCACTTCTAATATATAAGTCATATGAAAGAAATTCGCATTCCAAAAAAAAATTCTGTATTCCGCTTAATAAACAATTTCTTCATTTATTATTCTTATAGCAACAAAAAGGCGCCTAAGTACATGAGCAGTTAACTAATAACAGTTAGTTATTAGTTTTTATTTCGTTTTTCTTAGAAGCTAGTGACACCGAAAAAATATTTATTCTAAATCATAAGTAAGAAAAAATTTCGACAATTTTAAAGCAATAAATTTTAAAGATGATGCTGACTCCCACGATATAGTGTTCAAATTTTTCTTTTTTTTTCATAATCAATTTATTTTACGTTTTATTTTAATTAAGTTAATTTTACGTTTTGTTTGTATAGTGACTATAAAGTTCTTAATTGTATCGATTAAAAATTATTTTGATGATAGGATTAAAAAAATTTGGCGTTTATTGTGAATAAAAAAAATTAAAGCAAATAAATAACAATTGATAAGAAGGTAGGCGTTACTTAAGCCGCAATTAGACTATTGCAGAACTATGCAATATAATTGCAATAGTCGTGCAATGGTAGTGTGTAAAATATAAATTGCAGAAAAGTTTGGCAATGAACTCATTGCAAAACATTGCAATGACTCATTGCAATGTTTTGCAATGAATTCATTGCTAAACTTTTCTGCAATGAATATTTTACACACTACCATTGCACGTTTATGTTAGAAATATTGCAGAGTTCTGCAATAGTCTAATTGCGGCTTTAGACTGGGTTTCACTTGATGCTAAATTGTAAACTATTTATTTGATTAAATCATTCCTTTATTTCTGAATAAATGGAAACATTTTTACGATTGTATCAATACCTTACAACTAAATTACACTAATTTAAACTGGGTTATTTTGAGAAATCAAATCTAGAATTAGAAGTTAAGAAAAATTAAGCAGGTAACTGGTAATTGGAATTCAGTCTAAGTCTTACAAGGCGTTCCACATCATTGAATTTTTATAGATTAAATTCCACTGAATTAATGCAGTTATTTATTTGCATGAATTCACTTTTTAATATCAAAAAAACTGTTATATTTTACGAGATAAAACAGTTCCTTGGTAGAAGACCCACAAATGGCTACCGGATTGCTATTCTGCCTTCTATAAGAACAACATAAAATTTTGGTATAATATTTTGTTCCTGTTGTTTATAATATTAATTTGTGTTACTAGGTCAATGAATACAGTTTTTCGGACGACGTGTCTGAGTTCAGAAAGTTCGAG
Organism: Diogma glabrata; assembly: GCA_963693315.1. Classification (NCBI taxonomy): domain Eukaryota; kingdom Metazoa; phylum Arthropoda; class Insecta; order Diptera; family Cylindrotomidae; genus Diogma; species Diogma glabrata. The sequence continues at coordinate 251,663,117 of OY856186.1, forward strand.
ACACATCTTCGAATTTTTATACATTTCCAACATTTTCACTCAAAAATTATCATTTCTAGTATGTATTGCAACGTTTCCCCCACCATGTTATAAACTGAATTGTACATTTATTTTAGTTCTTTAGGTTTTATTATTAGTTATATAAAATATTTCCTAACGCGACCAATTTTGTTTATTTTTTCAAACAATTTATTTTTTATTCGCCTACATATTAAAGTGGTACTTTATTACTTTGATTTGCGGTCGTAAAGTGTCACTTTTTAACCATATATTTTGTTGTCATAGTTATGTCCAAAAAAGCAAAATACATTTGTATTTGTTTAAATTCTATTAAAAACAAAAATTTTTATCAAAGCAACCTTTCGATTCCAAATTTCCTAATCCAATTAAAATATTTGTTATTCTTTGTCGTCATAGTTATTCGATTTGTTTGAAATGATATAACAAATATATTGGTCAAAGCCCACTTGTTCAACATACTTTTATTTCAAAATTTATGCAAAATTATAACTTTGATTTAGAATAAACATTTTTTTTTAAATATTTTGTTAGCGGCGAATAAAAAATAATATATGACGCACGGACGTAAGCTATTTTGGACTTAATGTGGGTGCAAATCTCGGCTAGTACCCCGATTTGCAAACTCCACATACGTCCAAAATCTTTAGCTTTACGTCTTTGCATCAAAATGTACTATTTTCGGCAAATGGCTGTAAGCTTTACGGCCGCTAGGGAGAAGGTTAAAGTCTTTATTTTTGACGTATAATCCAAGCGGATGTAAAGTAACTTTTCTATTATTTTTTTTTTCGGCCGCAGTGAAGTAAGTTCATATTATACGGCGGCGGCAGAAAGAGTCGCCATTTATTTCCATTTTTTACAAGTTTGTTATTTTTTTCAAACAAATTGTATAACTATGACAACTATATGACAACTATACCTATGACAATATTTTAAATTATTATATAACTATGACAACAAAAATAACAACTATGTTGATTGGATTATGAAATTTTGAATTGTAAGTCTGCTTTGTATTGATAAAAAATAGCATATTATGCTACGATCATGCAATACTCGCATATACCATACGAAACTCGCCTACGGCTCGTTTCGTATCCCGGTTAATGCTCGTGTATTAATAACCATTACATGAAAGTGGCATACGCTATTTTTTCTACACCCGGTAAACAACGAAGAACAAAAATTACAACGACAATTTTTTGCCTTAGTTTTATTTTAATTTAAACCAATGAAATTCTCTAAAATGTAATGACATCATTCAATTTCCCCAATAAAATTTGAATTATACTAATAAAAATATTTATACGTCTAGCCTACTGGGATATTAAAAATTATCATTCTAATGTTGAAATAATTCACTGTTATCAAAGTAGGCCAACGTATAATTCATAAAAAATATATAAATAAATGAAAAATGGCAAAAAAATTTGCCAAACGAATTCCCCTCGTTCGTTGATAAATTCTCATAATTTTTTGAAAAATTCCTCAAGCAAGTGGTATTGATAAAAGCCCTCGGCCTACGGCCTCGTGCTTCTCTCAATATACTTGCTTTGTATTAAATTTAAAGATATCGAAATCATCAATACTTTCATTTTGTACCGATATATTTTTAATTTCCTTAGGTTTGGAATTAGTGTTTTAAATACTGTAGGGAGGTAAACCGAATCCAGGTTTAACAATGCAACTTGAATTGTATATGACGTGATCTATTTCTTATGAAAAATGTACAGATTCTTGATTATTATTCATTCTTAGATAATCAATTTTTTCTGAACGAACTGGTAACTAATTGAGCATTTTTTTTCTAGAAAAAATATGGTAAAAAAGTGGGTACCACCAACAGCGCAATCTTTGAATATATATTTGCAGTTTAACACAGTTTTAAAAAATTGGTACCAAATTTTAAATAATTTGCTGTCTTGATTATATTACTTCGGTCTGAAAGACCTAAGTATTACATTCATGAGCTCAAAGTGAAATTCTTACCCCACTCTTTTTGACATTTCTCGACGTTTTAGGACCAACTGATTATAAAAAAGCAAAAAAAAAAAATGTATGTCTGTCTGCCGGCCGGCCGTCCGGCCGTCTGGTCGCCGTCATTACCTACGCTGCAGAGAAAACCGCTGGAGGGATTTCAAAAATTTGTTTTTCTATAAATAGGCATACTCAAGGGACAGATCCGAAAGGACGCTGTGTTCGATAACTGTACCGGAAGTGTGTCAAAAAAAATCATTATGTGTGTCAAAAAGATCAAATTTTCATATTTTTGGCTTAAAAAACGTGCATTTTAAGTGATTACAAGTAGGAACATTAAATTTGGAGAAATCTTGATGGTAGGGATTGGTATGTGAGATCAAAAACTAGATTATTGCATTATAAGTTTGTCAAAAAAATGTTGTCAAGTGTGTCAAAAGAAAGATTTTTATTTATTCTTTACCTAATTTTTTGTAAAAAAAATAAAATTAATTGTTTGTTTGAAATGAGATTTTATTATTATTTTTGAGAATTATGGCATTGTAAGTTTGTCAAAAAAATAATGTCAAGTGTGTCAAAAGAGAGATTTTTTTTTATTTTTACCCAATTTTTCGAAAAAAATAAAATTGTTTGTTTGAAATGAAATTACTTCGGTCTTGAAGACCTAAGTATTACATTCATGAGCTCAAAGTGAAATTCTTACCCCCACTATTTTGACATTTCTCGACTGTCGGCCGGCCGCCGTCATTACCTACGCTGCAGAGAAAACCGCTGGAGGGATTTCAAACATTTGTTTTCCTAAAAATAGGTATACTCAAGGGACAGGACCGAAAGGACGCTGTGTTCGATAAATGTACCGGAAGTGTGTCAAAAAATTCATTATGTGTTTCAAAAATAGCATATTTTCATATTTTTGGCTTAAAAAACGTTCATTTTAAGTGATTACGAGTAGAAATATTAAATTTGGAGAAATCTTGATGGTCGGGATTGGTATGTGAGATCAAAAACTAGATTATTGCATTATAAGTTTGTCAAAAAAATGTTGTCAAGTGTGTCAAAAGAAAGATTTTTATTTATTTTTTTACCCAATTTTTTGGAAAAAAAATAAAATTAATGGTTTGTTTGAAACGAAATTTTATTATTATTATTGAGAATTATTGCATTATAAATTTGTCAAAAAATGTTGTCAAGTGTGTCAAAAGAGAGAATTTTTTTTATATTTTACCTAATTTTTTGGAAAAAAAATAAAATTAATGGTTTGTTTGAAATGAAATTTTATTATTATTATTGAGAATTATGGCATTATAAGTTTGTCAAAAAAATGTTGTCAAGTGTGTCAAAAGAAAGATTTTTATTTATTTTTTTACCACATTTTTTGGAAAAAAATAAAATTGTTTGTTTGAAATGAAATTTTATTATTATTATTGAGAATTATGGCATTATAAGTTTGTCAAAAAAATGTTGTCAAGTGTGTCAAAAGAAAGATTTTTATTTATTTTTTTACCTAATTTTTTGGAAAAAAAATAAAATTAATTGTTTGTTGCTAATGAATTTTATTATTATTATTGAGAATTATGGCATTATAAGTTTGTCAAAAAAATGTTGTCAAGTGTGTCAAAAGAAAGATTTTTATTCATTTTTTACCCAATTTTTTGGAAAAAAATAAAATTGTTTGTTTGAAATGAAATTTTTTATTATTATTGAGAATTATGGCATTATAAGTTTGACAAAAAAATGTTGTCAAGTGTGTCAAAAAATGATTTAATTTATTTTTTAACCAATTTTTTGGAAAAAAAATGTAGCTGTTTTTATGACGTAAATGTAATTGAAAATGAAATTGGACACGGAAATTTTTGAATTTGTTATAGTTTTTAAAATATTTTTGGAATTTTGAAAAAGTTTGTATATTTGATTTTGTAATAATTTTTGCAATATTTTTAGAATTTCGGGAAAAGTTTTAATTTTGATTTTGTAAGAATTTTTGGAATATTTTTAGAATTTCGAAAAATTTTTAATTTTTGATTTTGGAATTTTGAAAAAATTTTCATTTATTGATTTTGTAATAATTTTTGCAATACTTTTAGAATTCTGGAAAAAGTTTGAATTTTTAAGAATTTTTGGATTATTATTGGAATTTAGAAAAAAGTTTAAATATTCGATTTCATTCTAATTTTTAGAATATTTTTGGAATTTTGAAGAAGGTTTCAATTTTTGATTTTGTTATAATCTTTGCAATATTTTTGAATTTTGAAAAAAGTTTCATTTTTTGATTTTGTAAGAAATTTGGGAATATTTTTAGAATTTTGAAAAATTTTATATATTTGATTTTATTATAATTTTTAGAATTTTGACACGGAAATTTTTGAATTTGTTATAGTTTTTGAAATATTTTTGGAATTTTGGAAAAGTTTGTATTTTTGATTTTGTAATAATTTTTGCTATATTTTTAGAATTTCGGAAAAAGTTTTAATATTTGATTTTGTAATAATTTTTGCAATATTTTTAGGATTATGGAAAAAGTTTGAATTTTTAAGAAATTTTGGAATATTATCGGAATTTAAAAAAAGTTTATATATTTTATTCTAATTTTTGGAATATTATTGGAATTTTGAAAAAGTTTGATTTTATTTAATATAACAATATTTTTGGAATTTTGATTATAATTTTCCGGCAACGTATTGATGTTTCGTGTTAGTTTTGTAATAAATTTTTAAACAGAGATAAAAAATACTTGTACTTTAACAAAGAGTTATGTTTGATATACATCGCTGCCCAAAACTAAAAACCATGTCCTCATAAAAGTGTTTTGCCGAAAACTATATCAAAATCCTGAACCAAGACCGAAGTCTTGATATCTCAGAGCTGTGAGATTTCAGCCCCTTCATATTTGCCAATTAGCTATGATTGACTAAAATCATTTCAACCAATCGTTAGCAATCGGTAGCTAAAGATACTCATGCTACAACAACCCGTAGATTTTTATTGCCAACCTGTGTCATCCCCAGAGTGAAATTTTACTTACGAAAGAAACAATATTTTGAATTTTTCATTGCCATCTGTGAATGAAATTGTATCGAAATTAGAGGAGGTCAGTTCAGATACAAGAACAAATGCTGTTGCGTTGACGCGGAGTTCTTAACGTGCTAGATAGTTACAGATAACATGTTGTTGCTTCACAAAAGCAGTATTTATTAAAATGGAGTATAGACACCTACGGGAGAGTATTTTTAAATGGGTTCCTGAGTGAAGTCTTTTTTGGTATAAACGTCTCTGACCAAAACTAAAGCAAATGCATTATATCAGATTTTTCCAAAAACTATTTATTTTAGTTTTTAAAACAGATTGAAGTCCTGATATCTTCGAGCCCGATGTTTCAGTCCCGTTATATTTTACATAATGAATTCATTAATTTTCGTGATTTCAAAAAATTTTTCGAGGGACAGAAATTAACGTTTGTGCGTAGTTTAAATTAGATTAACATGACGATTTCATGATACTCGTATAATTAGAACAACAGACTATATTAAGCGAATATATTGAACTTTTGAAAATGCAATATTTTAATATAATGTTAATTCACAATATTTTGTATATATACAAAAATATTTTACTTAAAATATTTTAATGATATATTTATATCATTACTGATAAAAATTTTATTTTAGAAAAAAGTTCAAGGCTTATGAATATACGCATTTTAAAATTGTTCATGTGACAGAATAGAAAAACGCAATCATAAATTTTTCAATTTATTACAAGTTCAATTTTGAATTATAATCATTCGATTGATACACATTTATGAATAGAGAATATACGCATTTTATATGCATATGCGTGCATGTTGATAAATATCGGTTTCAACTTTATACCATTGACTAAAATATTAATACCAGGACACTAAACCTTGCATTTACGCAATAAATACAAAATTACCAGCGCCGCCGTGCATAAAGTTTCTTTTAAAATATCGTGGATCGTGAATGTAGTTCTATAAAATTCCATTGCAACCAACGTGGTTGCTTTTTACTAAAATTTCGTGAACAGAAAATTTTGATTTGAAAAACTTTCGTAAAATATGAAGGTACATACTTATATCTCAAGGCTCAAAGATATAAGGATATTTTATAAAGTTTTTTTAATTTTGGGCAGCGATGTATGTTGAAATGTGTAAAATGATAATTTTTTTGTCAATGTTTATGTAATTAACACTTTTTACGATGCTATAAACAATAATCAGACTCAAGTGTTGTTAAGCTTAGACATTGTTGGCAGTTTTAACAATAGTAATCTTCATCGTTTTTAGTTATTTTCTAACAAGTTTTTTCATTCATTTTTGACATTTATGCATTGATTAAATAAACTAATCTATATTTACTTTAACAGATACCAATTAGAATTTTTATTGTTGCTGCTTGTTGCCGAATGTTCATAAGATGGGAAATGTTTGAATAAATATTTATTATATGGAATTTGATATTTTAAAACGCCTTCATGCCACTAATTCGAAGTCCTCCATCGCCTCTTTGTAACAGAAACAAAAATGGGAACATTGTGAAACTAAGTTTAATCGAGATGATCTGCCTTATTTGCCTGTCACCTCATTGCAAAGCATATCATGCCAGGAGTGTTTCAAATGCTTTTACAAAGCATATGTTTTTATCAGCTCCAACCAGCAAACTTCAAGGAAAGTAACACCCCCTGGGTGTCTGTATTATGTTATTACTTGAAAGTCACATCATGCAACGAATCTATTAACAAACTCAACAGTTCCATTATCAAACTAAATAAAAGTCTTAAAACATGCTTCAAAAATTCAAAGGTAGTCTCACAGCAAATTGCGCTAATTCATCAAAAACTGTTGCAGTGCGTTGATTGTGTTGAATCTACCATTAAACAGAATATTAACCGCATAGATGATTTCGTTACAAGTTCATCATCCAACAGAATTGTTTTACACGGCTGCTTTAAACAACATTTTGATGCAGATGGAAAACTTAGGCGATACCTGGTAGAGCTATTCAAACTATTATAAGTAACGCCAACAACTGCCGATTTTGATTTTAAATGGAAGGGTTCAGTGCTCCATATTTTCATGTGGAATAAAAAATTAGTCAGTGACATCTCCAATAATTATCGTAGCATTGCTGGAGTAAACAGAATTTTCTCGGAAGACCACTGCTGTCTTTCTTCTATTCCAGCCTCTTCAATCAAGCTTTAGTTCGTCCATGAGCCAGCTTCTGCTCTCAAACGCATTGATGCACATGAGGTTGAATTGCGGTCTAAAGATATTAAAATTAATGGGATCCAATACCTCGTTAACGAAAACCATAATCAAAAAAGAGCCATGGGATAAATATTGCTCAATTTTTGAAAATTACATCACAAAAGATTGTTTTAAACACTGTCTCAGGCTGCGGTAAATTTACGGTATTTAAATTTATTTATTTTTATACTTTTTGTTGTTATTTTGTTTTTTCATTTTTTCCTATTTTATGTTGGTGATTGTTGTACCATTTTTGAAGTGAAAACTTCTTTAGCTGTGCGATTCTTTATGGGGAAAAGTTTATATTTTCGGGTCATCGTCACTCTAAATAAATATTAAATATAAAATAAATATTAAAAGAGAGTGAGATAAATTGTAATCATTTATTATTTTCTTATTTGCTATTCTCATTTTCTTGATTTATAATTTATTTTTTATTGAATTTTATTTTTTGTCGGTTTAAGTGCAGTGGTGTCTATGTGTGGTATAGTAAATAAAGATTTTGTTGTATTTTTAAGTAAAATAAAAAAAAATTATTTTGTCATATTTGATTTGTGTGTTGTTCCTATTCCTGATAGCACGAATAACCTAAGTATTGTTGAAATTAAAGATAATATATTATGAATGACTTTAATCTCGTTCTCTTGATTCAATGTTTTGCTTTTTTCTTTTTTATTGAATTTTGTATTTTTTCTCATTCTCAGTTAACAGTGTGGAGGTGTGGTAAAGTAAGTAAAGATTTTGTTGTATTTAGACGATAAAAACACAACTATTTCACAGTTTTGAGTTTTCACTTCAATCTGCAGTCCTCAATCGATCTGCAGTCCTCAATGTCTTGATGTGAAACTTAAATTGAAACATTAAATAATAACATAGCAATAACAATAATTACGTAAATCAAAGTGTAGAAATATGTAACATAACAACATATAACAATAATTACTTTAATAAAAGTGTAGAAATATAAAAAATTTTTGTCACATTTCTTAATAGTTTCTTCTTTTTTAAATGAATTATTTTGCGCAATATAAAATATTCTTTATTTAAAGTCTTGAAATAGCCAAAAAAAATCAAGTCAACTAGAATCAACATAAGGGGAATGGAGAAAATATAAAGATTATGTGACTAATACTAGTTGAAATTTGCTAGCTAGTATAGTTTAATAAAGTATAATAGCAACGTAGAAATTTGCTAGCTAGTATAGTTTAATAAAGTATAATAGCAACGGTGTGAAAGCAAACTATCACAACAATTATTTTAAATTTGCTATTTTCATTTGCTAGCTAGTAAATATAATACTTATCATATAAAGTATAATATCAACGGTGTGAAACGCAATTATTATTTTATAGGTGAAATGTCATTTTATGAAATTCGTAAACATTGTGTTTTCTTGCGATTTTTAGCTTGTAAGATTCATTTCTGATATTTATTAAATTAAAGTGTATGTATTAATTGTTGATTATGATATGGATATGTTTAGTATAGCATTATAAATGAGTAGGACATGAAAAACGTAGTCAACGTAGACGTTTGGTTTTCGTGAGAGAATTATTTAAAAAAGACGTTATAGAATAAAACTTATATGTATTTTATGCTGTTCAAAAACAGTGGCAGGGCTGGTCTAAATCTACTTTGATTTTCTCTGGGTTGTAAATTTCATTTTAAAAACTATAACGCTAATATCAAATATAAAATTGACAGTACGGTATTTTGATATATCAATTTTATTCTCGTGTCAAGTTAGGTTTGGTTTCCCACCGAAACATTATCTTAATATAATATGAACGGTGAGAACTCAAACTAATATCAAATATTTGCTATACTAGATAGTAAATTTCTGCGGTGGGAAACTAGTATAAGTTTTATAAATAATGATATACGAATTTTCTTTACATTTCTGAGGACTAAACTTATCACGAAGAACTGAGGGAGTACAGAGTTTCTTTCACAATTCAGTGACTCTATTAAAATAATTTACAGCAAATGGATGGTACGATATATCGTTGTTGTATTGTTATCGTTTTATATTGATATAACTTTCTTAAGAAATAACTGCGTTCATTGGCACCTTAGTACGCATGTTGTTGTGACATCTATTGGAAATTCAATTACAAAACTTTTTATTAAAAAAAAGTGCATTGTTCCAATAATGCTGTAAGTACGCTAAAAGTTAATTATTAAAAAATATAACTCCTTAATGTTGCTAATTTTAAAACCTTTGCATCAATAAAAGAAATAGAAAAAAGATTTGTCAATATTCTTTTACAGAACGTCTATAAAAAACATACTGCCCTCCCAGAATTACACTATCTTTTCTAAATTAAAATGGAAGTCTTAAAGAAGCCATTGTTATTGTAACTACTATCCAACATATTTAACTTCTTCTTAGCTTTTAAATTAACCGATTGGATAGTGCGCAGGACAAACGATCGAAGGACCCGAGCTCGAATCTTTATGTGTCTTGATGTGAAACTTAAATTGAAGCATTAAATAATAACATAGCAATAACAATAATTACGTAAATCAAAGTGTAGAAATATATAACATAACAACATATAACAATAATTACTTTAATAAAAGTGTAGAAATATAAAAAATTTTTGTCACATTTCTTAATAGTTTCTATAAAGCTTCTAAAATTTGCTTAAAACGATCTTTTAAAAGCACCGAAACTTTAACTTGTCAAAACCGGAAATTCTATTCAGCTTGCATAACTGCTTACAAGTTACCAAAAACCAAGTCTTATACAAATCATAGCTTCGTTTAAGGCGGGAAAATTTCTCCATTTCTTCCAATGAATTTTTTATTTTTTTTTACGGCCCTACTAGCTTTGTAACACTGCGACTACGTATTTGTTAGGGTTGATAGAGTACGTACCGGACTACAAATCCTATATGCAGGACCATACAGAATAATACGACGTTTACGCAAACAATTCGTCATCGGTATCACAGGTAAACAACAATCAATCTCTATCGACAGATTGAAGGCACTGTAGGGTATTTTGTGTTCTGCTGATCGTATACCAAATATTATAACACGCCAAACTCTTAATTAAATAATTAAATAACTAAATAATTAATCTTTACAAACATAAACGATCACCTTAATTACTTTTGACACCAAACCGTCTAAATAATTATCGATAAAGTCACATTGCAGCGCCATACGAACACGAATTAAATAAATAATTCAAAAAACGAACCAACAAAACTTCGAAAATCAATTTCGGTTCAATTTTTTTTTTTTTTATTAAAATGTGTTGTGTTGTAGGAATTACAATATGTGTCACAATAACACATAAAAACCTTTTAAGACCAAGGTCCCACAACAACATACGTTCAAAGATGTTGATGGACGTAAATTTTTCGTTTTTTGTTTTTTTATATTTTTGGTTAAAGAATGGATCACTAAACAAAAAATCCTATCACTGAGAAAATATGACATAGGCCAATATTTTATGATAGAATAGAGAAAATAAAAGTAAACAGCAAATTTTTACAAAAAATTTGCTGAAACAAAACAGAACTGTAGTTGCCAATAATCCAGCCGGTTGCATATTCCTTGATCCTGTGACGCTCTATCTTTCTTGAAGATTAAAACCCACACATAGTTATATGAGGGTTCGTTTCCTCAAGGAAGCAATAGCGTCTCATCATCAAGGATAATTTCACAGCTAAGATTGAGGGTGCTACCGTTGACTGAATACAGTTCATCCGCCACCACCCCTAAGATGTCACCTTGGCTAGTGATATCTCACTGCTATTGCCAGTGGTATGTGATATCTCACGTTAACTCGTATGTCAATAGCAGGGACTGGAGTACGCGGGGTTGTCACACCCGTGGATCAAAAATAAAAAAAAATATTCAAAATAATAAAAACTGATCCCTCCATGCGGCGATTTTCTTTGCCATTTTTGGTTGACCGTAAAAGTTTTTTGAAACTTTACTCTTGTGCGGATTTTTCTCAAAGCAACAGCATTATGTTTTTATCGAAAGGAGGGGTATTGTGAGATATCGGCTTTGTAATTATATACTAAATCATTTATGCCCTTTTATCATACAGAAAATTGTCACTTAAGACCTGGGTAAAACGCATTTCTAGTCTAGTATGCTTAACTTTAAACTATATTCTATGATACTGGACTAAGATTATTTATAAATACAAAGAAGTTATTGTTACGCGTTACCATTAAATAATTTTTTTTTGTGTAATGAACTTATTCCACTTTAAAAAAAGGGCACATGTGCTGAGTAGCAAATTTCCTATGTTACTAGACACCCAAAAAAAGATTAATATATAAAAATAGCATCCTGAGCAGATATTAGTTAAGAAAATCCTGAATACAGTCAGGACGTGATGAGGAGTTAACCAGTCTAAAATATACAAGCCATATTAGGGCGATCTTATGTGTGCCTGTTCTGACCCTGAATTAGACTACCCTTTTAGGATTAACCTTTTTTGAATATATACGAAACTGATTTGATTTTTCCTATTTGTTATTTATTGGTTTATTTCTATCTACAGTAGATCGCGCAATTCATGGTTCCAGTACTGGCCCAATAACAATAGCCAAGTACTGTTTACCATTCATGAGCCAGTGCTTGGTTCTATCACTGGCAAAATAAAAATAGTCAAGTAATGTTAATCTAATGGGCCAGACCTTGGCCGCATTTCAAAGTATGGCAAACCTTGTTACCGACAACCACATTTTAGTATTGCTTGGGCAAATTTTAAAAACGAATATGATTTTTTATTTTTTTTTTCTCATTTTATGTTTATTATCTCTATCTTATCATAAAATATTGACATATGTCATATTTTATAAATATGTGATAGAATTTTTTTTACAAAAGAACGCAAGTTGTCTTAAAAGGTTTTTATTGTTATGACAGATATTGTAATTCCTACTACACAACACATTTCATTTAAAAAAATCAATATGTTATATTTATATTATATTTTTTTGTTTGTATGTGTTAAATACCGATACATTATTTTAAGGCTAAAACTTTTTCAAAAGTAAAAAAACATACTAAATCAAATTAAATGTTTGTATCCCCTATACCTCAATTCTGCGTACGCCAATGGAAACACATATATGAAACAACATCTGAATTATTTGTTGAAATCGTTACGCTTCAAAAACGAATTTTTTTATTTTTATATCACCATTCGCTATCAAAACAATAAGAACTATAAACCTATATATCAGATAAGAAATGGCACAACCAAATACTGTAAAGCTTCAACTTCTCTACAGCCGCTCTATGGGATTTAATTTTCACAAAGTTGAAACCAATTTATTCAAGTACCTCCCAATATTAAATATATGTTTGATTGTGGCTGTAATGATCCCCGAAATATATTTTGTAATTTCCAACTTGGATAGTGTTCAACTTGCAACGGACGCTTGTGGTCCATTACTAACTGGTGTACTGACACTGTCAAAAGTTTTGGTTATTTATCGAAATCGTACACATATATTTAAGTTAGTCAAAGAAATAAATGTGTTAATAACAGAATTAACAGAAAAGGAAAAGGAAATTTTGAAGGATGCTTATAAGTTGGATAGACTTATCACACAATTTTTTTCGACTGCTGCTCTACTAACAGGTAATTTAAAGCAAATTTTAAATGTATAAAAAATAACATCCTTGTCGTAATAAACAAAAATAACTGCCAGGTGTGATCGAATAAACACGGGTAATTAGTGATGATAATTGAATAAATATAACGATTACAGAAAAATAGTGAGGCAAACAGTTCTTGTAATCGTAGTTTCTAAGCTAGACAGTAATCGTGGTTTCTAAGCTAAAAATGTCGGACAAGTGCGAATACAACCCGCTCTCCGAGGGTTCCGTGTATATAATATTCTACGAGAATAGTTCTTCTCAAAAATACAATTTTGGAAATAAATCTAAACCATTGCTTTCGCAAATACCAAAAAAATTTATTTGGACTAGAAAAATTATACCTTTCATATGACACCTCACACGACACCTTAAATTTCTTTTCTTATTTCCTACATTTCCGACAAGCTTGAATTTTCTCAATTTATTTCTTTTGTTTTAATTTTTGTTCGAAGTTAAGACCTTGATCTTGAAGTAATATTTTGTTCTTTGAGTAATATTTTGACATTTAGCTCGAGATTGTGATGCTTAGGTCTTTCAGACAGGTACTTTTCTACAAAAGAATAATTCTTTAATAGTGAATTCTTTTCGACTGTACCGAACAAGTTCCAACACCGAATTATCGAATTTTGTATTGTTTTGGAATGCATTTTTATACAAAAAAAATAATTCGGTGCTGGAACTGTATTGAAATTTATTCGGTACAACTGAAAAGAATTCACTATAAGACATTTGTTTGGCACGTGAAGGGAACAACTGTTACAAAAATTATTTTTTTGCACACCAAACAAAACTCAATTGCGACCACTTGTTAACCCCATGACTATTTTGCACAAGCTTTTTTACGATGCAAAATTTGATAGAATATATGCTGCAAGCAGTTTCCGAAAACTTATGTAATTTAGATTAGTCAAAATAAGACGATTACTACATGAAATTGGCCACAAATCATCAAAAAATACAGCTATTGCAAATTTTTCATACAAAACGAACATATTTACTATATATGCTGCAACCGTTGATCGAATGAGTTCAAACTTTAGCACGTTGCATGTTTTAGTCTCACCTTTCAGTTTGTATATCAGTCACTAAGATTTTCAGGATTTCAAAAAGCATAGGTTAGTCTCTTACCTATTTTGTAAAATTTTCGATATTTTGTGCAAAAAAAACATGAAAGATATATGCTGGCTGGAGCTTTCTGGAAAAAAAATATGAACAAAAATATTTAAAAAATGATGAAATTCGTACTGGTAAAAATTTGTATAAATTTTTTAGGGGTTGAAAAAAATTTTATAAAGTTGATTGCAAAGTAATTGACTTATACATCTCACAGTTTTTAAGGTATTGTCAAATTAGTGTTTAACCGGTGTTTGCATCCCATATTTTTTATACAATATATGTGTTATTCAAGATTAAAGAATTCTGTTTGGATAATCTTTAACGCACAATTTGCATTAATTGTTTTTCATAAGTAATCTCATAATATTTTTGTATTTCATAGCTGTGAGCTTTATCTTCATTCCAATTGGATACTATCTATACTACACAATACTAGGGATAGATGTAAAGTTGGAGCCACTATATAAAACAAAATTTATGTTTGATATCTCGTATTCACCAATAAAAGAGCTAGTATATTTTATGTATGCATATACAACGTTCACTTGTGTATTTACTACTGTAGCTACCGATATATTATTTTCTAGTTTTTCGTTTAATATATGCGCCCACTTTAAAATCATACAAAACCGATTTGAAAACTTTGATCTCACTGTATTTAACGAACACCACTATGATAAAAATTTTATTCAATTAATCAAGGATCACATCAAGATTATTGACTTTACCATGGAATATTCGAAAATATTTGAGCCAATAATTTTTTTTCAATACTTTATAAGCTCGATATATTTATGCTTAATTGGATTTCAACTAACTATTGTAAGTTTGATGCAATTAATAACATATAAAACTAGAAGTAACAATTTATGTTATTATATTACAGACATTCGGTGAAGGATTTATTTTTTTTCTTTACATCAACTTCGCTGCAGCTATATTCATAGAAATATTTATTTATTCATATGCTGGCACACAAATAAAAGCAGCAAGTTTTGGTGTAGCAAATTCAGTTTATTTTTCCAATTGGTATTTAAGTCCAGTTAGGATTCAAAAAACATTGTTTATATGCTTGATGAGGTCACAGAGATGTAACTATGTCGATGTTGCTTTTTATGATGTATCACTTGTGACGTTTGCGAGTGTAAGACTTTTTATCAAGTCTTCTGTATTAAATCTATTGTCATAAATTTTTTTCTTTATTTTCAGATTTTAAGTACAACCGCTTCTTACATAACACTTCTTCAGACACTTTCGAATTAATAACAAATATGATTTTAATAAACTTTAACGTAAATAGATAAATGTTGGTACTACACATACATATATTACACAATAGTATATTGTTCTATTACATAGACTTCATGAGTTTTCCGGACGCAAGTGAAGTTCTCGCTGTCGCTCATGGAGCTATCACATAATTGTGGACAAAACCACTAGCACTAGTTGCACACAATAGTTTTTTTTCCAGAGTTTTAAACGCTCCCTTAAAAAATATATACATTAAAACTAAAGCCATCAAGGATTAAAATAAAAATATTTTTAAAAATCAAAGCAACCTGATTTTTTTATTAGAAGTTTGGTTGTTGTCATGGTTAACACATTATTAAAAATTTGATTTGTGCGTAAAACCACAAAGCATACTTGATTACATAAACAATATCAGACATATTTTCTGTTGTTCTATATAAGGTTAAGATACTGGTTCGCTGTGTTTTTAAGTTTTTCGATATTTTTCTCGAGGCTTCTAAGCAGTTTTAATCAAGCAAAATATACAAATATTTATTAGGGCCTATGAAAAGGTGTGAAAATGCGTATTTTTCTATCTTTTAACGAAGAACATTTATTTCTAAAAATTCGAATACCTGCTAATTAACAGTTAAAATATTTTCACGTTTAAATGCAAAACATAAATGCAAGTAAATTATTGTTTCATTATTGTTTCAGTAGGACAAAAAATGATGGATTTTGGGAAGAGTAAAATGGTTAAATTTTGCAAGTTCCAAAATCCTATTTTTCCGAATAAAACATTAAATTTTTCTCCAACTGTTATTTAATAAAATTTGTATGTAGTATGTAAATGTATAAAAATGTAATAAATTTGTATGTATTATTGT